>PVJO010002854.1:0-134318 GCA_004026905.1 Hystrix cristata | reverse complement strand
AAAAAAAAAAAAAAAAAACACGGAGGGAGAGAGGTAACAATACTTTCAGTGCAAGGTGTTTCCTCACCCTATTTGATGTTCAACCTGCCGGTGCGCGGGCCAAGCCAGCGCAAATCCCTACCGGAAGTGGCCTGACCTGCAAGCTCAAGCCTCCTGCCCACGATGGAGTCCGGAGCTGTCTTCCCCGGGATGGGGCGGAGCCAACGCAGATCCGCGCCGGGAGCGCCTGACCTGCAAGCTCAAGCCTCGCTCCAAAGATGGAGTCCGGAGCTGTCTTCGGAGTTTGCAAAGAGAAGCAAAATTTTGTGAACTGAATTGTTTGCAAACAGAAGCATTCGTGGCCCGAGGTATTACTGTATTTGACATTGATACACATGTTGTAATCTGTAGGATTACTGTTAACTAAAACAGTACATTTCATCCAAGCTAATGGAAGAAAGGGATGGCATAATAAAAAGCATTCAATCAGTCTTTCAAAAAGGAAAAATGGAGAAAAACAGGAATACAGATTAAGGAGGAAAGATATAATGCATTTAGTAAGATGGAGATTTAAAACTGAATATAATATTTGTGATTACATTAAGTGTACATGGACTGATTGTTCCAATTAAAAGGCGAAAATTGTCATAATGGGTACAAACCTATCTATGTACTACTTGCTAGAGAATATCTTAAACAAAAATATAAAAAGATGAAAGTACTGGGCTTGGTTGCACATGCCTGTAATCCCAGCACTCAGGAGGCTGAGGCAGGAGGATTGCTGTGAGTTCAAGGCCAACCTGAATTACATAGTGAGACCCTGTTAAAAAAAAAAAAAGATGAAAGTAAGATGATGGGGTGAGATTTACCTAATGAATGTTAAGTAAGAGGAAGCTGTTATAGTATCAGTCCCAGTGAATAGCAATGTATAAATCACGACCAGGCACAAGGATCAGCTCAACAGGAAGCCACAAGGCAAACTTAAAGTTTATGTTCGCCTAATAACACTCTGGAAATAGGTAAGCAAGCAAGCAGAAAGAAAGAAGTGCAAGCATCATGGGGGAAATTTAACATAGCTCTCTTAGTAATGAGTAGGTTGACTAGATTTAAAAAATCAGCCAATATATGGAGGATTTGAACAGTATGATTAGAAAATTTAAATTAGTAGGGATACACAGAACACTGAGTGCAGAGTAAACAGTCTTTTCAGGTTAGCATGGATTATTTTTAAAAGTTGACCATATCCTTGTCATGAAACTTAATTTCTCTCTCTTTTTTTTTGGTACTGGGAATCAAACTTGGACTCTTGTGCTTGCAAGGCAAGCACTCTTACCACTGAGCTAATTCCCCAGCCCATGAAACTTAATTTCAGTGGATTGAGTCATACAAGTATATTCTCTGACTCCAATTTAAATGTGCTAAAAGTCAATAACAAAAGGTAAATTTGGATATTTTCCTATGTCTGGGAGTTAAGAAATACATTTCTAAATACCCTATGGATAAAAAAAAACACAAAAAATAGAAAATATTTGAAATTAATTGTAATAAGAAAACTCCATATCAAATCTTGGGGGAAAGGCAGGCGTAGCCCAACCAACACAACATGCATAAGGGCCTGAGTTCAATCCCGGCACTAAGCAGACAAAACGAAAGCTCAGGGATATAACTGAAGCCATGCTTTTATTCCAGTTAGAGATGAAAGGCTGAAAAATCAATGAGACAAACCCATTTCAAGACATTAGGGAAAAAACCAGCACATTAAACCCAAAGAAAATAAAAGCTATAATAAAGATTTTAAAGAAAAAGTTAATAGGAAAATAAGTATAAAATAAGTATCATCACAGATTTTATAGGCATCAAAAATAAGTAAATAACAGGAATAATTTTATGCCAGGTTGAAAACTTAGATAAAATAGACGCTTTACTTTTTTTTCAAGAAACGTAACTTCCAGGGCTGGGGATTTAGCTCAGTGGTAGATCGCTTGCTTTGCAAGCACAAGGCCCTGAGTTCAATCCCGAGCACCAGAAAAAAAAAAGAAAGAAAGAAAAAAAAGAAACATAACTTCTGATACTAATACAGCAGAAGATGGCTCTGAATAGTACTACAAATATTGAGCAGAATCTGTAACTAAAAAGCTTTCCACAAAAGAAACTGCTTAGTTCCGATTATCTTATGAGTAAAATTTACCTAGTAGTTAGGAAAAATAATACTAATCCTGCACAAATTTTTCCAGAAAAGAGAAAAGATGACTATTTTCCAACTTAAATGAAGTAATCATAATCTCGATTCCAAAACTAGATGAGAAAATTACAAGAAAGGAAAATTATAGGTCAATCTCAACATGGGCATAGAAGAATCCTTAACACCACATTAACAAACAGAAATCAGTAATAATAGAAAAAACTTTCATGTTGGGAATAAATTGGGTTTATTTCAAGAATACAGGCTTGGTTAACATGTAAAATCAGCATATTAAACCAAAATAAAGAATGGAACTCACATCATCATCTTCAGATAGATAAAAAAAAAAAAGTTTGATGAAATCCAGTATCCATTTAGGATTAAAAATGCAGAGTAAACTCTGTGTAGAAGGAGATTTCCTTTTTTTAGTAAAACATATCTACAAAAAAACAACATAAGTCACAGTTAATGGTGAGATGTTGAAAGCTTTCCCTCGGAGACAGCGAGTGAGACAAAGACTCCTGGGGGCGATGGCTGGTGCCAGAAGGAAAGAAAGGGAACAAATGATATAAGGACTGGAAAGAAGAGTTAAAGCTGCCACTACTTGTAGTTGATATGTACTATGGAGAATCCACAAGAATCCACAGATGGATTACTAGAATTAGTTGTTAATGCATAAAAAATCGAAATATAAAAATCATTTCACCAGGTGCAAGCAGAAAATGACATTTAAAAACAGATACTGAGGGACTGGGGATTTAGCTGAGTGGTTAGAGTGCTCGCCTTGCAAGCACAAGGCCCTGAGTTCGATTCTCCGGCACCTAAATAAATAAATAAAAAAAACCAGATACTGAGCTGAGTGAGGTGGCGCACGCCTGCGATCCCTGTGTTTGGGAGGCTGAGGCCCCAGGATTGCTGTGAGTTTGAGGCCAGCCTGGAATACAGAGTGAGTGCAAGTCCAATGTGAACTACTTGGAGAGATCCTGTTTTAAAAACAAAACAAAATTTAAAAAAACCAAAAATCAAGGAAAACCAGATACTCAATTAGTTATAGTTTGTTGTTTAACACACTACTTCAAAAATTCAGTAGCTTAAAGAGCAGCGTCAGTGCATTGCTGTTGGTGACTCCGGGGCAGGCTGGTGGCCCTTGGTTGACTGGCTCTGGTGTGCTGACAGAGCAGCTGGCGCTGACCCACACATCTGGCGCTAGTCCACGCAGCTGGGGCCTCAGCGGAAACGGCTGAGGAGTCTGGGATGTCCAGACTTCTCGGTCCACAGGGTCTTTCATCACAGGCTTCTTCGCCTCACGGGAAACAGCACGGTCCTCCAAGAGCCAGGAGCAGACCCGGGAGATCTCCTGAGTTACACCACGGCCACGTCAGCCACACTGCTCTGGTCACGACCCAGAGAAGGGACGGGAAAGAGACCTCTCCCTTGGCTGGAAGGAGGCGCGGGTCCTGTCTAATCACAGGTGCGACTTACAGGGTGTCATTTACCTGGAGGCAAATCTGACAGGTGTTGAGGAACTGACAGCATACCTCGATTCGCCATCTTTTTTTGGAGTGGGTGCTGGGGATCGAACTCAAGACCTTGCACTTGCACCAGGCCCTGAGTTCGATCCCCAGCAATCACCCCCCCGGAAAAAACGACAAATAGGCCATCCTATGGAGTATAGGTACAGTTTACTGCAAGGTGATAGATTTTTAGAGCAAGAGAGAGAATCCACCTTCAAGCATGAAGTTGGGGGATTGCCGAAGTGGCAAACGCACTGAACGCAATCTCAGGTTTCTACGATTAACTAGATCTTTTAACTAGTATCCTTTCCTTCCTCCGAGGTCATGGTTTTTGTGCAAATAAAATGGACTGATTGACATACTTCAGAGAGAAGTAGGTCCCTGTTTACTCCTTAAGTGGATGTCTCCATATAGTGTGTTTTAAGGCCTTCAGATTTTTTCTAACCCCTCACCCATGGTCTGGGCTTCGTATGGGCCCTGGACATTAGCAGCGCACTTAAAGGACATTACATTCTCTTGAACTAAAGTTTTTTTTTTTTTTGGTGCTGGGGATCGAACTCGGGCCCTTGTGCTTACCAGGCAGGCACTTTAACCACTGAGCTAAATCCCCAGCCCTTGAACTAAAGTTTGAAACCACAACCTTTTGTGCTAATGTCTAATTTTTGGCCTGCTGATGTCTGCTAATGACTAATTTTTGGCCTAACACTCTGTGCAGAAAACTCTGAAAAAGTATTGTCTTAGTTATTTTTCTCATTGCTGAGACAAAATAGCCAACACCCTAAATTGAGGGAGGAAAGGTTTATTTAGCTCACAGTTTGCAGAGGTTTCAATTCATAATCAGCTGGCTCCAAGGCAGGGCGGCATGGCTGACAGGCAGAAGTCAGCAAGGCGAGCAAGGGACCTACAAGCCTCTTTCTGTCCCTTATTTCTTATCCAGGCTTCCGGGATTAGGGTGTTGCCAAACCACTCAGTGGACTGATTTTAGTAATCACACGCCCTTAATTCCAGCATCACACTCTCTTGATTCAGCCACCTCTGAAAAAGTCCCACCTATGGCTGCATGAGACTTTAGGGGGATATCGAGGCAAAACCTATAACAAGTATAAAGTCTAGATCTGTGGGCAGGATGCTGGTTGTCCCTGTCTGAGAAGCAGATGCTAAGAAAGCATTGGATGCAAATGAGGTTTATTGAGAGAAACACCGTGAAGGATAAAGGGGGAAGCCAGAGTGGGCCTGGAAATCGCAGACCACTACGGCAGCCCTGGAGTGCAAGGGATCTTCTCCAAGAGCCTGGTGCTCAGCCAGGGGCAGGAACAGCCTGCGGGGAGCTTTGCTGGGGATCTGCCAGGTAGTAGGAGGTCCGACAGGTGTGTTTTCCTGCCCTACCCAAGAATACAGCAGAGCCCTGGGCTGTAAAACCCACCGGTGCGAAGATGGCAATTTCTTCTAACCTGGGATTTCAGTGACATAAACAAAATTCCAGCAGAATCCCCACCAAAGTCCACAGTCTTCTGTTTCTAAATGTTATGCTTGTGTGAAGGGCCAAGGCCAGCTGTGAATCTTGGCGAAGATCAAAGCAGCAGGACTCATTTTGCTAACTATCAGAATTTATTTTAAAACTACAACAGAAGACGAGGGGATTTGCACAAAGATAATACATACATAAATGGAATAGAAAAGTGCCCAAAGCAGACTTGAGCAAGTCTGGCCTCTGATTTTCCAGAAGAATGCTGTAGGGTAGTGGATAGAGGAAAGCCTTTCTAATGTTTGTGAAATGACTATTGGATGTCTTTATGATTAGGAGTAAGATAAAAATGAAATGAAATAAAAACAAGTTCCAGGCTGGGGGTGTAAGTCAGTGGGTGAGGCCCTGGCTTCCATCTCCGCACAGGGGAAGAAAAATCCAAGTGAGCTGTGAATTTGGTTATAACAAAGCAACAAAGCCTTTAGAAACCATTGAGGATGGAGTTTTCCTCATCTTCATGACTGTAAAGTAGGAAAGTGCATTCAGAAAAGACACAAAAGTATGAATCATAACAGAAAAGGTTAGTGAGTTCTACTATAGTAAAATGAAGGACTTTTTAAAATGGGCTTGGGGGTACTAAAAGTAGACATCACAAAGTATTTAGAACATAACGAAAGCAAAAGGGTCATACTTCAGAACCTGTGGGATGGTAACAAAAGTTGTTCTCAGAGGGAACTGTTGTCCCTTCAAACATATTCATCTGTGAAGAAAAGAGTGGTAAAATAAAGAGCCATACTGTCCAAGTCCAAAATCAGAGTAAGAACAACAAAATAAACCCAAGGAAAATAGCTGGAAAGAAAATAAAAGCAGAAAATAGTGAAACTGAAAACAAACCAAAAACCAAACAAAATAAAGAGATTTTGGGGGAAAAGATGAATAACATAGTCTGTCAGCAAGAAACATTGAGAAAAAAAAAGTACACAAATAAACAACCTCAGAATTACAGAGGGCTCAAAGGAAGACGAGTGTGGTCTTTTAGGCCAGGAGATTAAAAAATATGATGAGGGACAACTTAATAGCCTACATTTGAAAACCTTGATGAAATGGACACTCTTTAAAGGAAAACATCTATTAGCAAAATTGGCCCAGAAAGAAAGAGAAAAATCTGAATAGGTCAATAACCAAAAAGGAAGATAAATATGAAAGAGCCACCTCCCAGAAGGCATTAAGGACACCAGGCCTGACGGTTATTAGGTCCGAATGTAGGAGACTATTGTCATGACCCCGACTGGGGACAGCTCTGCCCCACAGAAGTCCTCGACAAAGTCAGGCACAGCTTTCGTCTGTACGTCTGCCCATACGGAAACACTGGACACATGATAGAATTCAAAGACAGCAGCACATACATGTGCTCCATTCGCATAGACGGGAAGCGGAATATTAGCATCCAGAACCTCTACCAGGCTCTCCCTTCAATAAGAAAAGATGTCATGGTAGAAGGACAGAAACCTGAGCAGGGTTGTCCTGGAAGATAGAACACATGTTCGAGGAGCCGATCGGCTCAAGCAGGTGTACAACCTGAAGGTAAACCAACAGTGGGCCACAAAGTGTACCCTTCAGTCAAGCAAACATCTTTAAATTTCACGCTAGTGTCAAGTGGGGAGAATGTCAGCCTTGGAGCCACTAAGATGACAATTTGCTAGTGAATGTTAAAAGGGAAAACATACAGATTCTACCACTATCAACTCTACTCCTATGTTTTTACTGTAAACAAGAAACCTATGAATGTGTGCCCCAGAAGGTTTTTACAAAGTGTCCGTTTTTAACACTTAAACTATTTACATGTCCAGCAAAGCCACATGTGGTTGTGCTCATCTGTAATCTCAGCTACTTAGGAGGCTGAAGCAGAAGGATCATAAGTTTGAGGCAATTTAGGGAGATCCTGCCTCAAAGCAAAATAAAACAAAACAAAAAGCAACTGCTCCCAAGTGTCTACTGATAGGTAAATGGGTAAGCAGGTTACAGTGTCTTAAAATGATAGCATATTAGGATTGGGGATTTAGCTCAGAGGTAAAGTGTGTGCCTAGCAAGCACAAGACCCTGAGTTCCATCCGCAGCACTGTCCTCCTCCCCCAAAATGACAGCATATTAAATGGAGTTGAAATGAATAAATCAAATATGCTTTGATTTAAAAGATATTGCTGGGTGGAAAAAAAAAAGCAAGATGTAGAATGATTTTTACTATGCCATTTTTATAAAACACAAACAGTATCATATAGGTACATTCATGTGTTTTATTTACTTATTTTTTTGTTTTTTGGTGCTGGGGATCGAACTCAGGGCCTTGTGCTTGCAAAGCAAGCACTCTAACCACTGAGCTAAATCCCCAGCCCCCATTCATGTGTTTTAAAACATGTACTTTTTAAACATGTATGAATGAATGAGAAAAAGTTTAAGACAACCGGAAGGATAGAGATCCAGCTGACACTACTGGTAGAAGGCTGAGGGTCTCTGAAGGAGAGGGGGATGTGAGGAGATCATAGAGGTGGAAGAAAGGGAACTTGACTTTTATACCCAATGCTTTAAAGGAACATAATGTAATAGTAGAGTTGACTTTTTTTTTTTTTTTGGTGCTGGGGATCGAACTCAGGGCCTTGTGCTTGGTAGGCAAGCACTAGCTAAATCCCCAGGCCTGAGTTGACTGTTTTTGTTTTGCAATGCTGGGGTTTGAATGCAGGGCCTTCCGCCCTCTTTTTATTCCCAGTTCGTGAATGGGGCAGCATCCTCTCTACCAAGTAGAATGCAGGCTGGGGATTTAGCTCAGTGGGTAGAGTGCCTGCCTAATAAGCACAAGGCCCTGAGTTCAATCCCTGGCACCACACATACACAAAAAAAAGTGGAATACAAACTCCTGAGGGAGACAATGGGAGAACAGTGGTTGTGTGAGGTAGGAACAAGGAGGCAGAAGCAGAGAGGTCTGATTGGTTAGCATCAGGCAGACTTTCTTATTACCCTGACTCAAGTGGACATATACTCCTGCTTTTTTTTGAAAACTGGCTTGTTTTGGGATCTATCTGCTTCCTTAAAGTTTCAGCTGGATGGTGGGGCCCTTGCCACCAGTGACTCCCTTCTGGCCTCCCACCATTTTTGCTCACAAATATTTGTGCAGTTACAATCAAACAAGGGGAATGACAAGGGTGGGAGGCCCAGGTGATGTCATTTCCCTGGGGAGCAAGGAGTAGCAGGTGCGTGGACAGGGTGGGCACAAGAAGCCGGCAGCGGGAGGCCTCCATGCGTAAGGCTGGGCCGCTGCAGCCTGCGGTCCGCACAGCTACTTTCCTCCTTGTAGCCTTTGCGGAGCACGTAGGGAACAGCTATCATCGCACTAACAGACTCTGTGGCCTCACAAAGCCAAAGACAAATTGCGGACAGAAAGAAGGTTAAAGGGGAAGTATTTATTGGAAATATAAGAAGAAAAAGAGTTTCCAGGAGGGATGACGAGTGGGTCGCCTGGTGCTTCCTTTGCCTTCGTCTTACACAGATGAGTTGAGAGCAAGAACTTTTTTTTTTTAAAATTGTCCAGTGATCTATGAGTTTAGAAAAACCAGTTGGGGGTTAGGATATGTAATGTAGTCTAAATAAAATCAGCTACTCAGCTGGTCTGGTTCCATGGAAACTGGTTACTCTGCATTTTTTAAATTTCTGCAAGTCCAGCCCGGAAGTAGGGAGGAGTTATTAACTAAGCATATTCTACCCAACAAGTTTCTTTCTGGGAAGAAGGGTTCTTATCTGCCCATTCTTATCCTAACTTTTCACCCTTTTTTCTGTGTTGGCTTTTACATTTTTAAGCTTAACTAGCTGCACAGCTTGATTAGCTCTTAACTCAGTCTAGGAGCTATTTTTTTTTTTTTTTAATATATATTCAGTTGACTCTCTCTTAGGCCCATCCCTTACTGACTGCCTACTTATAAGTTAACTAATTTAAACTCTCTTTTGTGTTAGGAACACTCTTTAAATGAAAGCAACGCTTTCAAAGTTTGTTCATTTCTTTTTTTTCTTTTGGTCCTGGGGTGTCTTAGTTACTTTTCTCATTGCTGAGACAAAATATCTGATGCCCCAAAGTAAAAAGAAGAAAGGTTTATTTGGCTCACAGTTCATAGGTTTCAGTCTGTAGTCGGCTGGCTCCAAGACAGGGTGCCACGGCAGAGGAGAAACAGTCCATGGCAGAGCAGGGCAGCCAGAAGGCAGCAAGTAGCAAGCAAGTGACAAATGACAGCCCTCTTTCTGTCCCTTGGGTCGCATACATACCCAGTGTGGGGCACCCTTAATCCTACCCAGAACTTTGCTAAACCAGTTAGTGGACTGATTTAGTAATCACACACCCTTGATCCCAGCATCACACACTCTAGATCCAGCCACCTCTGAAAAGCCCCATCTATGACCACATGAGGCTTTTGGGGGACATCTAAATACAAGCCATAACATGGGGATTGAATCCAGGGCCTTTACACTGAGCTACATCCCCAGACCTTTCTATTTTTTTATTTTGAGATGGGGTCTTACTAAATCACTAAATTGCCCAGGCTGGGCTTAAATTTTCCATCCTCCTGCCTCCACTTCCCAGAGTGCTGGGATTACAGATGTGAGCCACCACATCCAGCAGTTTGAAAGTTAACATGCTTCTATTTTTGCCTGGCTGCTCTGAGGCACCCCTGAATGAAAGGGAAGTGGGATTTATTGCAGAGGGAACCCAAAGAGAAAGAAAAAGGTAATGGGATTTTGGGAAAAAAAAATTCCTTGCAAGGTAGGCTGGTGTTTTGAGAGGTGTCCCTAAATACGAATGGTCCCTGCCTTATGATTGTTTGACTTGACAACTTTTTCTCTTTACAATGGTGCGAAAGCACATCTACTCAGTCGTTCCGTTCTCTGCATTCAGTACAGTATGCACTGAATTACACGAGGAACATGGCAATGACAAGCTAGGCGCTGTGTTCGATGGTTTTGCCTAACTGAAGGCTGATGTGTCTAGAACACATTCGAGGGAGGCTGGACTAAGTAATGATGTTCTGTAAGTTAGCACTATTAAATGATTTTTTCAGTTTCCGATGGTTCAATTTACAAGAGGTTTTTTGGGATGAAATGCCATTGTAAATTAAGGAACATCTGTATTAGCCTCCTCTAATGCCCATCTAAGTTAGATTAGATTTGGCTATTTTAATAAATACCAAGAAATTATTGGGCTGGGAGTGCTAGCACAGGCCTGGAGTCCCTGCCATGTAAGCTGCAGCATGTGAGGCTGGTGCCACAGATGATAGAAAGAATTTACCAATAGTCAAGGGATATAGGAGGTTAAGAGTTTATTGATACCGTACAGGAGAGCAGTGGGCGAGTTCAGGAGAGGTCTGTGCCGTCAAGGGGAAAGGCTGAGATTTTTACATTCGATTTTACCAAGAGGAGGCAGTCTGTGGTTTGGAGCTGGTTATATTTATGTGATCTTGGGAGTGTCCTCAAGTAGGTGAGCTAGCATGTGGATTCCTACTGTCAGGATACCCATCTGGTGGGCTAGGTTAGAATGCAAACCATATCCCTGTGTTCAAAGTTGAGATTTGCTGCCCAATAATACTGCTTGACAATGGAGTTCTGCATGGGGGAGGGCAATTTACTGAGGGAAAAGCACAGGCCCAGAGCCTAATTTAGTTTTCCTTGTCTCCTTTCCAACTGTCTTTTCTATCCTACCTCAGCTCTATCTCACAGTTTCAGATGGCTGCCACAATTCCCACCATCACATCTTCACACCCACTGGGCAGGAAAAATGGAGGGCACACACCTTTGCTTTGCAGACACAATCAGAATTGCACACGTCACTTCCCTTCTGGTCTCATAAACCAGAATTTATACGCATAGCTTCTCTAAGCTTAATGGACTGTTGGAAAGACACCCATGCAGTCACCTAAAATGTGGGACTTCTATACCTAGAGAGATAGGGAGGGAGGGATGTTGGGAATCATTAGCAATTCCTGCCACACTCTTCAGTACATCAGCAACCATAGTCTGGGAGCAGGCAAAGCCGGCTCACCTGACTCCTGCTTCTGGCCCCTGGGGCACTGTGAGAAGCTGAGAGGGAGAGGGAGAAGGGAGAGGGCTAAGTAGGGCAAAGCTGTAAGCCAGTTCTTCTACTCTGGGCACGGCTGAAGGGCAGGTAAATGAGGTCACTTGCAACAGAAAGCTGGTGGCTCAGGTTGCTGGTGGCCCCATGTGGTCAGGCAGGGTAGGTCTGAATGTAACCAGCAAGGTGAAATGGAATTTTAGAAGTTAGGTTTTTTTCCTTTTCTTTTTGAGATGAGCAGCTTCCGCAAACTTCCTGCTGCCTAGTGCACAACCATAACCATCATGCCCTCCTCTTCTCAGCTCAGGTAAAGAAAAGGAATGTGCAGATGCTGGTCCCAGGAGGTCAGGGTCCAGGAGAGGTGGGACAAGCCTGGAGCTCTACAATCACCTCATTGTATGCCTCCTGCAGTCTGTTCTTTGCTATAAAAGGTCTTGGCACACCTGGCTGTGGGAAGATGGCAATTTGAGGCCAATAAGGCCCTTTCATGTCCTTGGTGCGAGCTTTGAAAAAAGACTTTCCACCAAAAATAAATGTCCTCCTTTGGTCAGTGGTGAGCAAACCAACCGGCGCATATGGACCCAAGTGGCCAGTGATGCCAGAGCTCAGCTGTCCCAAACCACCTGGTGTCCTGCTCTGGTGCAGGTAATGCCCAGGACAGTTGAGTCCACCAGGACTTGGCTTTGCCACAGGCAGAGTAGTGTAGTTTCACAGGAAGTGCTGCCAGATTTATCAAATAAATACACAGAATCTTAGTTCTGTTTGAATTTTTAGACAAACCAGGAATACGTTTTTAGTACAAGCATATCTATCTCCCACTTATCATTTATTTGGAATTCAAATGTAACCGGGTGGTCTGTATTTTGTCTGGAAACCCTATAAGCCTAGTGTTGTAGGGGCCCAGTCAGGTCTCAGATGAGTCCGGAGCCCCAGTTGGAGGCAGTGCAAGCTCAAGGCAGACACACGGACCTTCAGGCATGTCCTGATCCCCAGAGAGATAAAGAGCCACAGGGACCACCTAGAGACCACAAAGTCCCACTCTTCCCTGTGCAGGGTGACCCTCCCTTTTCTGCTCCCCAGAACTAGAAGACAGCTCTTTGAAAAGAAACAGAGGGCTGGGGATTTAGCTCAGTGATTAGAGTGCTTGCCTTGCAAGCACAAGGGCCTGAGTTCGATCCCCGGCACCATTAAAAAAAAAAAAAAAAAAAAAAAGAAGCAGAGGAGATGGGAGAGAAGGGAAGCCTGGCCCATTTTTCCCCAGAGACAAAGCATTACCCAAGTACCCTTCAGAGTATCCTTGAGCTGCATTTAACCTGATAGAACAAAAGTGAGAAATCACTTATTTCTTTTTCATTGCTGAGCTACATGTGAGGGCTTGGAAACTTCTAGTTCCATGCAGACCAAACTGAGATCATTCCTCTCCTGTGCCCACCTGAGCACCTGGGACTGAGATGGGTGATGCAGTTACCCTTTCATTGCGATTGTCCCAGGCCTGAAGTCCTACAAAGAGCCCTGGGGTTGGGGGAGGGCGTCCTGTCCACTCTGTCCTCCCCATGAGTCACTATCTCCCATCCTCCCTGCCTGACTGGCTGGCCTGTTACAGATCTAAGGCCAGTATTCAACAGTCTTAGTCATCGTCCCCACCCTGGACAAACGTTTATGAAAGCTTGGGGCCTCATAAAGCTCGAGTCTGCAATGATAATAAACAGGTCAGCTCGCTTGGCTTGGGGCAGGATGTAACCCTGGCCGGAAGCTGTCAGCTGCAGAGGGCACTGGCCTGAGGGACGGGAGGCCAGGCCCTTCTCCCTGATGTCCTCATAGCTCAGAACACTGTGGCCAGGTTCCTGTGAGCTCTGGCTGTGCCAGGACACAGGTGTCCCCTGCACACGCAGGCGTAGCGGTACAGGAAAAAGTGTGTCTCCCTGGACAACTACCAGCGCCAGGAACTGATTCCAGCCTTTCCCTGCCCACAGCTCTGTTTGAGATGGAAGGAGCCGAGATGTGGACTGTGTGTCATGCGTCACGGCCGGGACCTCCCCTACCCGCCCTGCGGAACCTCCTCTCCCTCCACTTACCTATTGCTTTCCAGATCCTTCCATAGATAGGACTCTTTTTTTTTAGTCCTTTTTGAGCTGACTATAACATCTGCCTCGTCCTTTTGTTGATTACCGAGTAGAACACAATCTTTAACACTTGTTGATATTTATATTGGTATGAGAATAAAGATTTTAGTATTTTCTGAAAATCATCTTAATGGGGTTAGCAGGACTGAGTTAAAAATCTACTTTCCAAAAAAAAAAAATCTACTTTCTACCACTTATTGACTTTTAGGCTTCTGGGAGATGACTTCACCTCTCCGCCAGGAACCTCGACTTGCTCCATGCACAGCGGAGGATGCAGAGGTGGCGAAAACAGGCAGCTAGGAGCCCGGCGGACACTGGGCTGAGGCCCCGCCCCTCCCAGAGGCCGCATCCCAGTCCCGCTCCGGCTACATAAGCCCCGCCCCTGAGGACCTGCCCTCAATCCCGCCCCTCTCCTGGCCCCGCCCCAGCCCTGCTCTGGCTACATAATCTCCGCTAGCTCGCCAGTCGCCAGCCGGAGCCCAATCGGAGTGGGGCTGCCGCACTGCGCGCTCCCTATTGGCTGTGGGCAGCGGCGGGGTCGAACCCGAGCCTGTGATTGGCTTTCCGGGCCAGTGACGCGTGGCCCGAGCGGCCCGCGGGCTCCGGGCGGTGATGGAGGGCACGGCGGTGCGGACCCGGGCGGCTGCGCGGCGGCGCGGACCGGCGGCCAAAGAGCCGGGGGCGCAGGAGGAGCCGGGGCGGCGACCGAGGCGGCGGCGGCCGGGGCGAAGGTGAGGATGTGGGGTGCGGGCCCGGATCCCGCCCAGTGCCCGCGAGGTGCAGGCCTGAGGCTCGCAGAGGGGCGTCTGCGGGCTGGCGGGCGGGTGGCATCTGGCTTGAGCAGTTAGCTAGAGGGACGTCGGCAGGTGGAGGAGGGCGTGGGCGTCCAGTCCCTTTGCTCCCAGGCAGAGGAATGGGCGAAGGCACAGAGGCAGAAGGGACGGCCGCGTCCTGGGACCCAGGCCTTGTTCCCTTTGGGAGCATTTGCCCTCAGCAGGCCGCCGGGGGAAAGTTGGGGGCACAGATGTGGCACCCCTAGGTTTGTTTATAAACCCGAAGCAGTGAGACGGATGGGCGTTTCAGACTGAATGATGGTGGGGGCATGGGGGGATGTCTGGTGGAACAGGTGTTTTTGGATAGGAAGAATGTCGAGATGGCCCTTTCCCATCTACTGGGGGAATAACCAGCGACACAAGTCTGAGAAGTTCTTTAGGGGGCAAAGAAAAGAAGGGTAAAGAAATCAGCTAGGAAGGAGGCTGAGGAAGACAGGGTGGTGGGAGAATGAAAAGGAGCATTTCCGTGGCATCTCCATTTAACCCTGTCTTACTTCCCACCCACCCCGCAGTCTCTAGTATCCCCCAGTCTCATCCCAGAGGTCCTGGATCAGTGTTGGGCTCTGCCAGCAGGCCTCCCTGTGGACGTGGAGTGCTGGCGGTTGGTACAGTCGGCAAAGGCAGTCTGAGGTGTTGGAAAACTTAGAGATTTCCAGCTTCGATGCCTGTAGTCTCTAAGTGGCCCCAGCAGTGTCTTCTCACTATTTTTTTAAAATTTATTTTAATAGTACATGTTTGCAATTCATGCAGTTTACAGTCATGTTGGGAAGTAGTTACACATACAAATTACAGTTTTTTTTTTCCCTTATCCTCTTCCCCTTCCCTCCCTTCTTATCACTTTTTAAAAATAATTTCTTTTAAAGCCAGGTGTGGTGGCACAAGCCTATAATCCCAGCACTCTGGGAGGTTGAGACAGGAGGATTGAGAGTTTGAAACCAGCTTGGGTGATTTAGAGAGACTGTGTCTCAAAAAATAAAAAGGGCTGGGAACGTAATTTAGTGAGAAGGCCTTGGGTTCAATCCTCAGTACTGCTGCCCTCCAAATAACACTATTTAATATTTTATTTAATATTTATTCAGGGTTTCCCAGTTTAATGTCTCAAAGGTGCTCTTTCCCCTTATCTATCCGTGAATACTGGAGAGTTAGTATTTTGTGGTGTACATATAGGGGAATTTGGGGTTGGGGATTTAGCTCAAGTGGGAGAGCGCTTGCCTAGCTAAGCGTAAGACCTCGGGTTCAATCCCCAGCACCCCCCCAAAAACACGTAGGAGAACATGAACTGGAGAGAAAACCCAGCCCCTGCTTTTAGGACCTCACCTTGATTAGTGCTTAGACTAGTCCTTGTCCCTGGGCCAGAACGAAATGTGTGGACTGGGAAGTATGTGTCTTTGGTTTGGGGGATGTGATTTGGCTGTGTTGGCTGGGAAGGAGTTTATCCATCAGAGTGGTAGAAGGGCAGAAGCCAGGCCCGGCTGCTAACACAGGTGACTAGACCCATGCTCCTGCAGTCTCAGTGAAATAATTACAAGCCATGTCTAAGCGGCACCTAGCCATTTGCTTCTAAGCGTTCCTTACCCTTGTATTTAAATTTTTTAAAACTCTGTTTGCTTAGAACCAAAGAGGATCCGGAAGAGGAAGCAGTCTTTCGAGAAGTGGTCAATTTTAGTCCGGATCCTTTGCCAGGTGAGAAGATGGGGGCACTGAATAACGTCTTCACGTCCACTCTTGGGGTTCTGGGTAGGGCAGTCCCCACCCTGCCTCAGTTCTACCTGTCATTATCAGAGCATTTTTACAAATTCCATAATTTCCACTAATTCCTTGCTGTCTCCCTCCTTGGACCAGTTAGATATTATGACAAGGAGACCACCAAGCCTATCAGCTTCTACCTGTCTTCATTGGAGGAGCTGCTGGCGTGGACGCCCCTCACAGAAGACAGCTTCAATGTGGCCCTACAGCCCTTAGAGTGTCGTCAGCCCCCGCTGAGCAGCCGTAGGCCCCGGACCCTGCTGTGCCATGACATGATGGGTGGATACCTGGAAGACAGGTGAGGATATGTTGGACATTGATCTCATTTCTGGCCATCCTTGGGGGGAATGGGGAGGACAGGAAGAGTCCCAGGTGGTAGAAAGCCCTGGAGTCAGGAGACTGGATTCTTGGCTGGGCTCTGCCGCTGCCTGGGAGAGAGACTCAGGTCTTAGTTTGGTTGCGCTCATAGGAGAGTACTGGCATGGGGGCGATCTCCCATCTCAGCTCTGGGGTCATGAGACTGGAAGTCTAGTAGGTTGGAGAGCATGCATGTGGGGCTCTTCCCCTGAGCTCTGTCTGGTCCAGATCTGCTGGCCCTGGCTCCTGTGTGCCACGCGATTAGACTCCTCTCCCTCGCCCAGCTCTGCACATTCCCTCCAAAGTGGGACTTTTTTTTTTTTTTTTTTTTTTTTCTTCAGTACTGGGGCTTGAACTCAGGATCTTTATACTGAGCTATATCCCAGCTGTTTTTTTTTAATCTTTTATTTTGAGTCAGAGTCTTGCTTAGTTGCTAAAATGGCCAGGCTGGGTTCGAATTTGTGATCCTCCTGGCATCATAAATATCCATAAAACAACCTTGGGTGTGGCGAGTGACAGGGAGGCTGAGTCAAAGATGGCTGTTGAGGTTCAGACAGGCTGAGGATGAGCCTGGAGCAAGCTGACCTTACAAAGAGACTGTATCTGGGGCTGCATCTGGGCACCACCGACCTCCCTGTGCAGAGCGGAAGCCAGAAACATGTGGCTGGTGCACGAGCTTGTCCGTCTCCTTCTCTTTTTGCTCATCCGCTTAAAGCTAAAAAAGGCTCAGTACACTTGAATGCAGCACACATGAGTGCTGCTGTGGTGAATGCGGTCTCCTCCTGGCCACTCTGGAGCAAGAACCAGAGCTTGTGCTCCTTGCACGGGGCCTGCACATGGCAAGTTCATGGTTAGAATCCAGCACAAAGAAGACCCTCCTCAGGGTTGCTTTCTACTCTACAGTCACTGTGTCCTTATTCTCTCTGCGGGGCCCTGACCCTGTTCTGTTTCCCTACCCAGGTTTATTCAGGGCTCAGCTGCACAGAGCCCCTACTCCTTCTACCACTGGCAGTACATCGACATCTTCGTGTATTTCAGCCACCACATGGTCACCATCCCCCCAGTGGGCTGGACCAATGCTGCCCACAGGCATGGGGTCTGTGTGCTGGGTAAGAGCCAGGTTCGTTAGCATACCCGCCAGGTGACCTAGTGATTCACAGCAGAGACTTTGTCTGCTTCTTAGGGAGCAGAAGTCCAGCTGGGGGTGGCCATGTACTATCCTGGAGAGGACCCAATAGCAGATATTTTCAGTGTCGTCACTGAAAATATCTCATTGGTCATGATGGTAATGAGTAGCAGGAAAGCAACCATGGATGACAGGTCAGCAAGCAGGAGGTTTTGTTCCAGTAAAGTATTGCACACATATGCACAGCTGCTGGATTTGGTGGCTTGAGGTCCTGGGTCTGCTGACCCCTCCCTACATCAGAACAGTGCCTCTCCAGGTCTGGCCTGAGTCCAGGCCATTTTGGGCCTCCTTGACCCCACTGCTGGGCCCTGCCCAGAGTATCTGAGTCACCAGGTGTCTGGGGGCAGGGTAAGGGTCTGAACATCTAACAGGCTTTCTGGTGGCACGGATGCTGCCCATCCAGAGACCACACTTTGTGGACCCCTGGATTGGAGGGAGAGCCAGCCCCACGGCTGACCTCAGGCCTCTCCTGTCTCCTCGCAGGGACGTTCATCACAGAGTGGAATGATGGGGCGAGGCTCTGTGAAGCCTTCCTGGCCGGGGATGTGCGCTCCTATCAGACAGTGGCCGATCAGCTGGTCCAGATTGCCCAGTTTTTTCGTTTTGATGGCTGGCTGATCAACATTGAGAACTCTCTGAGTGTGAGCTCGGCCTCTGTCCCGGCGCCTGCCCCCCTAGCTCTTGCTTTGCCTGCCTTCTACCTGTTCGCTTGGCCCAGCTCACAGCAGCACAGCCGTTGCTGGCCCCCAGGCAGCGCTGCCCTGCACCCTGGGTGACCTGGCAATGAGGCGAGTCTTCCCCGCTGTCTGAAGCTTGCTTGGCTGCGTTCTGCTTCGTTGCTGCCTCAGTCTGACAGCGCCTTTCCACTTCCCCATCTGTGCTTCCTTTCCACGGTCATGCTGCCCTTCCATTGCATTTTTATCTTTTCCTGAGTTCTTGTCTGACACAGAGACGAGTCATATATCTTGGTGGCTGTGGGGTGAGGGGCACTGGGGACTAGGGTTTTGGGCGCTCCTGTGTGTCCTGTGCTGGGTGCTTCTCCTGACACATGGGCTTCACCTTGCCACAGGTGTGATCTTCGTTCCTCTCTTCCAGGCAGCTGCTGTGCAGAACATGCCTGCTTTCCTGCAGTACTTGACTGCTCAGCTCCACCAACGAGTCCCGGGGGGCCTGGTGCTCTGGTATGACAGTGTGATGCAGAGTGGGCAGCTCAAGTGGCAGGATGAACTCAATGAGCACAACCGGTGAGCCCTGGGTGGCTGCTGGGAGAGGCACTGGCTATCTCCCTGGGCATCCCATGTTGGCCTGCTTCGGGTAGAGGGTCCCTGGGCGCCCTCTACCGTCCCGATCGTCAGCAGGCCTGATCAGTGCCTGGTCTCCCTGTGCAGTGCTGAGGCTGCGGGTGACTTCTCATGGCTGGTCCCTGCTCTCACCCAGGGCTGTGCAGTCCTGAGCGATGCGGGGCCTCGAGGAGTGAGAATGGTGATGGCTGGGTGGGCTCCCTGTCCTGCTGGGCCTGGGCCTCAGCAGCTTCCTGTCATCTCCCAGGATCTTCTTTGAGTCCTGTGATGGCTTCTTCACCAACTATAACTGGCGGGAGGAGCACCTGGAGCGGATGCTGGGGCAGGCTGGGGAGCGCCTGGTCGATGTGTATGTGGGTGTGGACGTGTTCGCTCGGGGGAATGTGGTCGGAGGCCGGTTTGACACGGTCAAGGTGGGTGTGCCCTTCGTGCCTGAGGGCTGGTGGCTGGTGTGTCCTCCCTGGTCTCCTTTTCTTGGGGATGTTCTATTCTCCTCTGTGCCTCAAGGGAAAGAATGGTGGCATCTGTTCTTCCCAGAGTGGGGAAACTGAGGCACTGAAGGGCATTGGTGACCTGAGACTAAGCTGACTCCATGAAAGGCTTTTGACTGAGCTTCATCCCCAGCCCTTTTACAATTGTTTTTTTTTTTTTTTTTTTTTTTTTTTTTGTGGTGCCGGGGATCAAACTCAGGCCCTTGTGCTTGCAAGGCAAGCACTCTAATCACTGAGCTAAATCCCCAGCCCCCTTTTACAATTGTTTTATTTTGAGAGAGGGTCTCACGAAGTCATTAAGTTGCCCCAGCTGGGTTTGAACTTGTGATCCTCCTTCCTTGGCCTCCCAGAGTTCTGGGATTACAGGCATGCACCACCAAGTGTGACTAGAAATGGATGTTTTCATCTGGTTGTTAGTGGACAGAAGTGTCCTGTTCCCATGCTGGTTCCATCTTTTGCTTTCCCTGACTTCCTTCCTGGACCACATACTCTGAAGAGCCTTGAACTTACCTGCTGTACCACTGGGTGGACAAAGAGATTGCAGATAAGACCAGGGACAGAGGAGAAGTGCCACAGTTTGAGACCTGCTCATGTAGTGACAAGTGAGGTTTCTTGATGAGGCAGGTGGCGTCAGCAGTAGGGAAGGAGGGTGCCAGGCAACATACCTGTGTGGGGAAGAGCAGGTTTCCGTCTCTTGCCTGTCCTGCCACTTTCTGGGCAGCATAAAACCTTAGTCACTAAGGGTTTTTTTTTAAGTCACTGTTTTTGGTTCTGGAGATCAAACGCAGGGCCTTGGCACTGAGCTACATTCCCAGTAAACCCCACCCCAGTTTTTGAGACAGAGTGTCACAAAGTCACTAATTTGCCCAGGCTGGGCTTGAATTTGAGATCCTCCTGCCTCAGCATTGCACGGTGCAGCATCACGCCTGGCCAAGTAAGCTTGAAATGAATAAATTAACCCAGTAGCTGGAGATTCTCTTTTCCCTCTGTGATTCTCACCCTATGATGAAAAGTGTGTGAGTGAGGCAGAGGGGAGGAGAGACGGCATTGTGGACAGTGCCCACAGGCCTGCACCCTCCTGGCCTTCTTCCGGCTGCCTCTCTAGTGCCCACCACTGGCTGCTTTGCAGAATGATGGGCATAAAGCCCAAGTGGAGACTGGATGGATGGGTGTGGACAGCTTCAGTGGCCTTGCTGATCTGGCCCAAGAGGTCCAGCCCTATGTGTTGTCCGGGGGCCGCCTGGCCTCTGAGGTCCCAGTGTGGCTGACACCAGCATCTCCCTGACTTCTGTCCCCCTAGTCACTGGAACTGATCCGAAAGCATGGCTTCTCTGTAGCTCTGTTTGCCCCCGGCTGGGTGTACGAGTGTTTGGAAAAGAGCAACTTCTTCCACAACCAGGACAAGTGAGTCCTGCTGTGTGCAGGTGGCTATGAGGATAAGGGGACGCATGGGCTACCTCTGTTGCTCTGTGGGGGGCTCCTGGAGCCCAACTGGGCAGGAGGGAGCAGAGGTTGGGGGGCTCGTCTGTAGTGGGGAGTTGCAGTTGCCCCAGAAGTTCTGTCTCAGAGGGCGTGGGAGAAGCACCAGTTACAACTGTGGGACTGAGGGACTTCAAAGGGCCACTTTACTTTTGTCTGAGCCGTGGCCTCCCTATATCTCTGGCAGATTCTGGAATCTGCTGACGCGCTACCTGCCCACACACAGCATCTGCTCCCTGCCGTTCGTCACATCGTTCTGCCTGGGCATGGGGTTGCGGAGGGTCTGCTATGGACAGGTGTGTGGACCACTGTGCCGATTGGACAGGGTGGGGAGGGTGCCCTCCCCCACATCTGTCATCTGGCCTCAGCTGGGCTAGGTGGAAGGGAGCCACAGGGTGTGACCAGGAGGGATGGTGGGCTTTCCTGTCCCCATCCCTCCAAGCACACCCACTCTGTTTGCCACTGCAAAGGAGAGGGCCTCACCCCTAACTGTCTGGTTCTGTCTGCTCCTTCAGGAGCAGGCTGTGGGGCCTTGGTACCACCCAAGTGCCCAGGAGACGCAGCCCCTGTTTGGTGAACACAAGCTGCCCGGTGACGCCCGCGGCTGGGTGAAGGTGCGCTGCTGCCTGGCAGACTCCTGGCACGGGGGCAGCTCGCTGCTTCTGCAGGGGGTGATCCCGCCCGAGTTTGGCAACGTGGCTGTGAGGTGGGTGAGTGATGAGGCCGGTGTGGGGGCCGTCAGCTTCACCCTCCGGTTCAGTCACAAAGCAGGGCAGTGGGGCAGCAGAGGACAAGGGGATAGAGCCCAGATTATTTTTTTAAAAAATCATGGTAAAAAACATGTAACAAGAAACCACCAACCATTCTTAAGTGTCCAGACAGCAGTACCAGCTGTGTGCAGTGTCATGCAGGAGATCTCTAGGGCTCTGTCATTTTCAAAACCGAACTGAGCCCTGAGCCATACGCCCCTCCTCCACCCTGGGACTGCCCTTCTTTTTGCCGGACTGTGACTGCCTGAGGTGTGTCAAGTGTGTCAGAACCGCACCTCCGGCCCCAAGGGGATCTGGCTGCACTGTGTGTGGGCCAGCGTGTGGAGCTTTTCCGCTCGGCTCCCTGTCCCAGGCAGGCTGCAGCTGGGCCCACGGGATTCAGACCGAGTACCCGTGTCTCCACCGAGTCCTCCCTGGCCTCTCACAAGGCGCTTCTCCAGGTTGTTTTCCCTGCAGGTTCCAGCACCACACAAAATCTTCCTGTCCTTGGTGTATAAGCTTGAAGGGTCCACGGATGTCGCAGTTAGCTTGGAGCTCACTACAGGGGACGCTGACAGCTGTCACATTGGCAGCATCTCGGTGCTGAATGGTGAGGAGCTGGCTGCTGGGGGCACCTCAAGGGAGGGAAGTCTAGAAAGGCTCAGGCGGCAGGGGAGGAGCTGGTGTTGGGTAAATCCTGCCTTGGTGGGAGCTTGCAGCAACCTTGGTCCAGTCCAACCTTGGCTCGGAGGACTCCCTTCAGAGCCGGAACCTCTGCCCTGTGGTGCTGTCTAACACTGGCAGCCTCCTAGATGGGTAGGATATGGACCTCCTGCTGGCTAGGGCATTTCGAGGGGCAGCCAGTAGAGAGGGGAGATGGCAAGTCGGGAGGAGCCAGGGTGAGTGAGCCTGGCTAACCCTGGACATGGGTATCATTTATTCTTCCTCTGAGCCCTCCAGTCTCTGCTCCAGGGTCTGATCTGGGCTTTTCCCCCAAGGGCACATCCCACTCCCTCTGCCCCCAACCCCTACATTTTCCTTTGAGATTCTCTTTTCTCAAGCCCATGTCTCCCCCTCTAGCAGAAACAGGTTCAAGGCACAGACCCCGACCCCTCCGGGTGCCCCCCACCAAACTGGCCAGATGGGCCGGCCGCTGTGGCCAGCAGCTCAGTGGGGGCTGGATCCAGCGGTGAGTCCCTCTGCTTTCTGTCAAGCCCAGGAGGGAGCAGCCAGCGTTAGGGTTAGGGATCCCCCTGTTCAGAATCCCCAGAACTGGGACTGGGGATTTAGCTCAGCGGTTAGAGTGCTTGCCTTGCAAGCACAAGGCTCTGAGTTTGATCCCTAGCACCAAAAAAAAAAAAAAAAGAATCCCCAGAACTGGAGGAGTGGAGGTGCCCTGGGCTGACTGTCCGGGTTTGGGGCGGCGCCACAACAAGCCCAGGAGACTTCTTGAGAGTGCTCAAGTTCACCTTCCTTAGGCCTAGGGTCCCCACAACCCAGAATACACTGGGACGGTTCCCCCTTCTGCTGTGACTGGGGACCTCTGCACAGCTGCCGTTCATGCCACTGTGCTGAGCCAGCCGGTGAGCAGCTGTGTGCCTCTCCCAGGTGTTACAAGGTGAGCCTGCGAGGGTGCCTCCTGCAGGACCTTTTTGTGAACGTGTCACGGCCACCGGGCAGTCAGGAGGAGGAGAGCTTCATCTGTCGCCTGGGAGAGATCCAGGTATGTAGCCAGGACGGGTGATACCTCGAAGGAGCTGGGGTGGTGGAGCTGGAGTGGCGGTGCAGGGTGGGGCACCCTCAGCCTCTCCAGGTGGTGGCTATCTGAGCCTTCTCTCCTGCCAGGTGGTGGATGCCAACAGCCTGCTGGCCCCCCTGCCCCAGGTGCAGAACGTCACCATCTCGCAGGTCCGCTGGCAGCGGCCCGCTTCTGCGTTGGAGGGGCCCCCAGGCCGGCTGAGGCTCAGCTGCACCCTGCACTGGTCCTACCTCCTCCTCCAAGCCCGCTGCTTCAGAGTCCACTGCTGGGAGGGGACGAGAGGCAGCTCTCCAGGCAGGGAGCTGCTGGGGCCAGAGAAGCCCACTTTCCTGGGCCTGGCTTTTGTCAACCAGTACCGTGTGGTGGACTTGGCGGTAGAGGCTGCTGAGCCTGGCCAGGAGGGCCGCGTGGATTTCCTGGTGGAGCCTGTCCCCAGGGAGGGCTTCCGAGTCCCTCAGGCCGAGTGGGGCAGGGCAGCCCTGCTCTACTCCATGCCTCCGTGAGCCAGCACCTCGCTGGCCAAGATTCAGGTTGCCCCTTGGGGCTGCCCCAGACCTCTCTGGGACCCTGCTAAGTAAGGCCAGGTGTGAAGAAGGCTGGGTCTCCAGGATATGGGAGTGGCTTGGGGAGGGGGGGGCATCAGTCATAGGAAGCCAGCTTGCTAAGCGATGGTCCCAAAGTGGACACACAGCCTTGTATTTGCATGTAACCCTCTCCACAGTATGCGGTTCCCAGGAAAAAGGGAAAGGATCTGGGGTGGTTTTATCCAGAAAACTCCATAAAGGATATTTTCAGATAGGTTGAAAGGTGTTGATGCTGAGAACAGTGACCTTTTATTCCTGCAGATCACACAATTAGAAATGAATGTAAATCATGGCAGGAAGGCTTTGGAGCAGGGCCTGGGGCCTTCAGAGGATCTCTGAGGGCTGGGGACAGTGGCCCTAAGGGTAGGGGCAGAAGCAAGGAGCCCCAGAGTGGCAGGAGATGGTGCCCTCGGGCTGCAGCTTAGGGGCAGGGTGGCATTGCATCATACTCCCGGCTGAGCATGATGGGCCAGCATGGCCTGGACCATCTCCAGGGTTTGCTGGTTCTGGCAGCTAACTGGCCCCATAGCCAGAGTCTCCTTGCCTCTTCTGCAGCTCCTCTAGCCGAGGCAACAAGGTGCCTGGGTGGGCGACTGCCCCTGCCTTACACCCTCCTTCCCCCTGCCCTGCCACTTCTGTAGCCCCCTGCAGACCCCCCCTTAACAGTGCTGGGTGGGGGAGGAGAAGCTTCCTGCCATGTCTCGAGGCCTTGGATAACCGTGCTATGTTTTCCCTGTACTCCTGTCAGGTGCCACAGGGGTCCGTCTCGATCCTGCACAGCGTCAGAGGTTCTCAGGGGTATTTCATCCCCGGGCCACATAGGGTCAATGGCGGGGTGTACTTGCACATCCCTCCTGTCCTTTTCCTGTGCTCTAGGTGTGGTGCTGAGGTCTGGGACACCGTGACACCAGCTGGAGGTCACACACAGGGGTCAGGATCTGTGGACTTTACCCTGTGGTAAGGCAGGGCTGCTGCATCTGTTTTGGTCCTCAGAGAGGTGAGGGGATGGATGGGCCGGGTCCTGCTCAGTGCACTTAAGTGCCCGGCCTGCAGGGCAAA
The DNA here is from genome assembly GCA_004026905.1 of Hystrix cristata. NCBI lineage: Eukaryota > Metazoa > Chordata > Mammalia > Rodentia > Hystricidae > Hystrix > Hystrix cristata. The sequence goes on along the minus strand of PVJO010002854.1, from coordinate 109,405 downwards.
GGTCTCCTGCAGGGGCTGAGCTCTGCCCCCTCCCACCCCCGTGCTTTTCCGAGACCTCTGCCTCTCCAGTGGACTGGAACAGGGCAGAAACCTGGGGCACCTTCCTGATTGGGAACACTTGCCCATTTTATGTTGACAGATGAGTGCTCAGCATACAGGGCAGGGCCATGCCTCTGCTGACTGCTCCAAAACTGAGGCTGGGCTCTTCTTGAGGTCCTAGAGTGGTGCAGCAGGCCTGAGGTGGGGAGGAGGCGACAGCTGCTCTTGCTTGAGCTATTCACTCCACTCTGCACCATGGTTTCCCATTTTGACAATTCCCTGGAGCACCTGTTTCTTTCACTAGGAAGCAGGAGGAATGGGGAGGGGGGGAAGGAGCCTCTTGCCCTTACACCGTGTTCCCAGCAGAGGGCGCCGTGGGCAGCAGGGCAGGGCAAGGCAGGCGGGCTGCCCCTGGCTTCCCAGCCCTAGCGCCCTAATATTGGGCAGCACACCACTAAAGTCTGCTTCCCTGGTTTCCTGAGGTCTGTTTTTTAAAGTTCCTCCGAATATTTTATGTAGAGAAGGAAGGAAAATTTATAGTGGCAATTATTTCCTCACAGTCTGGTGAGCAAGCAATTAGAAATAAGGGGGCTTAGTGGAGCATGGCGTTCAGCAGAACCATACAACGCCACTCCCCCAGAGCATGGCCCCCAGGCCGACACAGCACGCGCTCCTGTGCAGGAAAATTAATCCACCGGCATTTAAACTGTGCCCCTCTGGTGGGTGTAATCGCTCTGAAATAAATTATCTGATGTGGTAAAAAATGAGAACTCGAGTCTGGGTGAGATCTGGCTCCCTGCCCCAGCCCAGCTCTTAAGCTCTTGGTGTGTTCTCCATCCCTACCCTCCTCCGTCCGCCCTTCCACACCCCAGGAGTGGGCGCCTGAGAAGTGCCTTTACCTTGAAGTAGTTCAGCTGCTCCTCTGGCCAGCCGTGCCAGGAAAGCCAAGGGCTGCCAAAGCATCAGCGAGTCCTACCCTCAGGTGATCCCCAAAGCTGTGGGGTTACCCGGCCTGACCCCACTGCCTTCTGGGGTTCGTCCTGCCCCAGAGAGGGTACGCACCCAGCTTAGCCACTGTCTGCATCCGTCTGTCCAGCCAGCCAGTCTGGAGAGGAGGGTTGAGACTTTAAAGTCTTGCCCAGAGGGTCTTCCTCTTCCCCAGTGCCACCCAGTGGGCACAAGCTGTCCTAGACCAGGCCACACACCTAGTCCTCTCGTGCCCGCCACCCTGGGTGCCCGGAGCTGCCAAATCAGAAAGAGCTGTCCTGGTTTGAAGAAAGAAATCTTTATTAATAATCTTAATAATAATACCGTTAATTTGAATGGTCACACCTTGGAAGCATACAGAATGATAAGAAAGGAAGCCTGGGGCTCGGCTGCAGTCCTGGGGATGGGGGCCCGGGGCAAGGGGGTCCGAGCTGCTGCAAGAAAAGGGTCCGAAACAGCAGAGGGCACGGGGCCCTGCAGAGGACAGAGCCGGAGGCAGGCGGGGGGCTATGTACACAGGAATAGAAAAGGAGGATTCGTTTCCAGAGCGTCAGTAGCTGATGCTGAATAGAAAGTGAGGTGTATTTTTTATTTTTGAAGTTTCATGAGACAGTGGAGCCACGTCGGGAGCCCATGTTTTTGTAATTTTTTGCTGCTTCCCTACTCCAGCTACCCCTGCCTCGCCAGGAGCTCTTCCCTGCTACCTGCCATCTACTCCCTCCGCCCGCCTGCCCGCCCGGGGCTGTGTTGCCCTGGTGACTCCTACCACTTCCATACCTGCCCGGGAAGCAGGGCCAGCTCAGGCCTCCCCACCCCTTGCTCTTCTTGCACTTCTCTTCTGGCTGGGACTGCCCAGACCCATGGCGCTGCTGTGACCTCCAGCTTTGAGGTGCGGTCAAGCTGGCCATCCCTTGTCCCTCTCTGCTCCTCAGCCGGGAAGGCACAGGGCAGGCCAGGTCCCGGCAGGTAGCACGAGGTTGGCCTCCTCCAGGAAGGGAGAGACGGCCGCTAAGTGCAAGTCCTCTGCCTCAGGGCCCTGTCTGTGCTCACACCACCTGGAGTGGGTCCTCGCTGGCCAGGCCTCTTTTGCTCTGCTCTGCAGCTGGGAGCCCTCTCACTTGCGGGGAGCAGGGCACAGGCACCCCTAGTTCTGGAGCCATGTCAGCCCTTTGCATTGGAGTTGGACCCCAGGGCAGCTGCTTGGACAGAGAGCCACGCACACAGGGGGCACTGCATAGCCCAAGGCGGTTGGTGCCCCTCCCCTCCCCCAGCCCCTGCAGGCACAGTGGCCTGCCCTGGTTGCTCCTCCCCGAGGCCAGGCCTGCTCCACCTCTGAGCCCACTGCCGGGGGCGCAGGGGCCTGAAAGGAAGACTGGATAGAAAACGGAGCCCCTGCTGGCCACACATCCAGGCCCCTTCCCTCCAACTCTCCCACCGCGCGGCCAGCCGGGCAGGGCCGCTTTCCACGCGCCCGGCGGGACGTGCTCCCTCGGTGCGGGTGTGCGCCAGACGCGGACTTGGACTTGGTTGGATGCCTCTTGGTTTGGTTGGTTTTTTTTGTTGCTTGGATCTTAACATCTTTTTTTGTTTTGTTTTTTGTTTTGTGATTTTTTTTTGTTTTTTTGTTTTTTGCCCTTCATGGTCCAAGAAGGAAACGGTGGAAGGTTTCACTACAACAGAAACAGAAAGGCAGGACTTGCAGTTTCTCTGGAGCAGCCTTTGACATGGGGGCCACATGACCTATGGCCTGGGCCCAGCTTTAAGTCCCAGTACCCCCAAATCTGCCCTCAGTTTCAAGGACCCACTCTTCCCTGCAAGCTGAACGTAAAGCAGACATGCCTCCCAGGCTGGGTAGCGGTGCAGGTGAACACAGTGTGTGTGGGGGGGTGCACTGCAGGGGGCCAAGATGGGGCTGCCAGCAAGAATCTGGCTGGCAGCAGCTGCCTGTGGCTCCAGTGGGGCAAATGAGACCAGGCCTGGCTAGACTGACAGGATGGGGCAGGAGGCAGAGCATGGTGGAGAGAGGCTGAGTGGGAAGAGGGAGTAGGACACCCCTCCACATCAGGGCCCCAGTGGGATGCACACCTGTCAGTCTTGCAGTCCAGAGCTGCTTCCCTACCTGTAAGCACAGACCTGTGTGGCCCGGGGCTAGCCCCACACCAGACCTTGTCTGTTTTGGCAGAATCTGCCTAGCTCCCCAGACTCTAGGCCTGACTTCAAATCCCAGCCTACATCCCCTCCAGGGCTCTAGGCAGGGGGCTAGGTGTGTTCCCCAGGCACCCAGTCTGCGTGAGGCTGGAGTGGCTGTGGGAAGGCATCAGTGTGTTGGCAAAGACTTTTGGGAGGACTTCCCATTTTGGAACGGACCCTGATAAAGAGGCACGCTGGGGACAGGACAGGCGGTGCTGCAGCTAAAGGACAAACACAGTCCCCCTCAGTGCTGAGGTGCCAGGTGTGGACAGAGGGCCCAGGGCCTAGGCTCTGCTTTGGGTGCCACGTACGGGTGGTGGGTGCAGGGAGGACCTCTGCTCTAGGCAGGGCGGGGTGGCCTTGGGCCTCTCTTTGGCAATGTCTTTCCTCATGTCCACTTCTCGCAACAGCACTAAGGAGTCCCCAGGACTGGTGTGACCACTACGGTTCGCACAATGAGCAATGTGCTTGTGACTACTTTGGCAGGAAACGTCATCAATAAAATTTAATTAGAAATATTAGCTTCAGCTGAACAGGGGCTGGGCCAGCAGAGGCGGCTACTCCTGTGATTATCAGATACAGGTGAGCAGGAGGGGCCCCATTGGGGCCGGGGAAACCCACTGGCCAGGGGGCCTGAGCCCCTCACCTCCCGCGTCACTGAACACTAGGGGTACCAGGCAGTGCAAAGCCAGGCTGTGGTGGCTTTGGGGGAGGCCCAGCCAGTGTTCCTAGAGTTCTATGCAGCTGAGGCTGCCAGGAACCAGGGGTGTCATCCCCGTCAGGCACTAATGCTAGCCCAGAGGAGGGCTGCTTGTCCTCCCCAGCCTGGCCCCCACTCTGTGCATACCGTACCTGAAACGGCTCGGGTAGTACAACATCAACAAAGTCAAGATAGGAAACCACGGTTCAGACATACAGGAAAAACCAGGGTCAAAGACACACACACCGGCATGGGCGGGGTGGGGAGACCAGCTGGCTGGAAGTAAAAATCTACGGATTTTAGAGTCGCAGAGGGTCAGCGGTGCATGTTGCTGACCGGGAGGGGTGTACTCTCCTCCTGGTGGCTGTGCCTGGTGTTGGGGCTGTAGGGTTTGGTTTGGAATAGGCAGTAGTGTGAATGCTGTTAGGGGCGGGTCTCTTGCTAGTAGGGGGTGAAGCGGCTGTACCCTCCTCGGCAGAGGCTAGCCTGCAACATCAAAGATGAAAAACAGCCAATCAGTACCATCTTTTGGTAGGGAGGAAAAAGCCAAAAGAAAAAAAATAAGGAAAAACAAAAAGAGAAATAGCTAAATCCCATTTTCTTTCCCCCGTGCAGTTTTCCTTGGGAAGAGTGGACATCAGATTGTCATGGCAACAGGGGGAAGGGGCCTTGTTCCTAAGTGGCTATAGTCTTGGCCAGGAGGGGTGCTCTGGGGTCGTCTGAGTAGCCTCTGGGCCACTTCTCTGGGCCAGCTCCTCATGCCCCCGTGTATCCTCAGGTGCCTGGAGGTCCCAGCATAAGCCCTACCTCCTCGTGCCCTGCAGGATGCCCTGTGTGGGCCACTGGAGCCAGCTGCACCCCAAGAAGCACACTTGCTGGGCACAGCCCCGAGAGGCTTTCTCTCTAGGGGAACCTGGGGCTTGCCCATCTCTGGGGGCCTGGGCTGGGCTCTGTGTCCTGCCCTTGCACACCCCTGGGTGGCCCCTGGATGGGCTCCCTTAGGAGCCTCCCACTCACCCACCAGTTTTGCCAGAAAAGGGAAGAAAATGGTGAATGCAAGAGACGAAAAGTTGTGAGAAAAATAGAAAATCTTAAAAACAAAAAAGGAAAAGCCAAGAGGGAACCCTTGTGAATTAATGAAAGCTTTTAGATAGCAGCTGCACTAAGGGCCGAGCTGTTTAGGGGGCTCTAGGCCTGCGACAGGAGGGCTACCTCCTACCTCGGTCCCTGGGAGTGTGCACGCTGTGGCTGCCTGCAGACCCCATAGGCTGCTTGGGATGTCTGAGGCTTGCTCAAAATCCACAAAAACAAGACAAATTGTGAGGGAATAATCAAGACCAAAGGAGGTGGAAAAAAAAAAAATCCACCTTGCCTCTAAACCTCCTCCCTCCTGACTCCCCAGAGTGTTTTCATCTTTGATGCTGGATGCCAAGCTAGCTAAAAACAGACATTAACACCTCTGGGGTAGGGTGGGAACGAGAGGTGGGTGTGCACTGGAACAGATCTGGGGTGCAGAGTGGGTGGGGCTGTATGGGTCCACGGCTGGCCATACACACACACACACACACACACACACACACACACACACACGGACATGCCGGCCTGCACACCTGCAGCAGAGGTGCACCCCCACCCCACCAAAGCCCTGGGGAGCCCTGGAGCCCTAGAAGAGTTTGGAAGAGGGACTTGGTGAGAAACAGTGGGTGGCCCTCGGTCCCCTCCCCATGGAGAAATGGCCAGTGTGGGGCTTTGCCTCTATGCACCACTGAGGGGAGGTCGAGGCTGGAACTGTGGCCTTTGGAGCCTTTGATGGGTGGGAGGGGCTTTGGTTATGGGGCTCAGGACAACAGGTCCCACTAGGGTACTTCCCAGAGGACCAGGTGTTAAAGAGGGGGCTGGCCATCTGGTTAGACCTGCCTCCCCTCAACGAGAGAGGGTGCGAAGGGGCAGGCCCTCACCCTGCCAACTCAAGGCTGGGCCTCAGGCTGGAGTCCTTCAAGGGTCACCGACAGAGGTGCTGGCTGGAGGTCTTGGCCTCTCTTAAGGGCCTGTTCCACCTGCCCATGGTGAGGTACCCACTACCCTTGGCATTCCAGGCACCCAGGACCCAGTGGGCCCAGCCTCCTTACCATGGTTCCAATGCTATAGGTCGCTGCAGGGCCGATGGTGTGATGGTAGGGGTCAGCAGCCGCGTAGACTCTGCCATAACTAGAGGAAGAGCAGGGCAGGGACAGGGTGTGGTGGGGGGCAGGTGAGGGAGGGGGCTGCAGGCCTCTTGCCTCCCTCCAGGCCCCTTCTCCTATGGTCCCAGCCACAAAGCCCCTCCCTCTTCCACAAGGCCCTCCTCACAGTCTGTCCGTCCTTCCTTCCTCCTGGAAGGAAGTTCCTGGGACCCTGAGGGCCTCTTTGTCATTGCATCCAGTGTGTGCAGATCCTGGCAATGGGCCACGCACCCTACTCAGTGGTATGTGGAGGGAAAGGAGTCCTTAGTGAGCAGGTTTGGAGGGAAATCAGACTCCATGCCCAGAAAGAGGAGGGACAGGTGTTGAGAAAGAGACCCAAGAGGTAGGGACCAGGAATGTCACCACAACAAAGGTGGCATGGTGTCCCCAGATGACCTTCCTCTCACTCAATTCATTTGCACAGCGACATGTCAGCTTCTTAGAAGACAGGGCTGGGCCCTGGGGCTTGTGTGCCTGCACACCTGGCGAGGCTGAGCAACAGGCTGCAAAGGAGGTTATAGACCCAAGAGTCCTCTGCTGCTGGAGGGCCAGGGGGCCCGAACAGGAATGCTGTGGCCACCAGACCAACTGATCCAGGGAAAGTGCTAGGCTCAGTCACCCCACAGGGGGGCACTTGAGGTTCCTGACCCCCCAACCAAAGCAAGCCATCCGGGGCCTTTTTTCTGGGCCTGCTCAGAGCTGGGGGAGATGGCATACGAAGTCCACCCTGGTCTCATCCCATCCATGAGAGGCTCCTGATTACCCTTCTCACATGGGGACCCGAGAGTTGGGGCATCAGACCTCAGGGCTGCAGGGCAGAGATGGTCTCTACCACTTGACGACTGGGGACTCCCCCAGCCTCCCCATCCTTGTGAGCAGGAAGGGACTAAAGTCAGGGGCTCAGCGGCCACACCTGAAACTGCTTTCCTGTCCAGACCTTGCACCCACCAGCCACAGGTACCACCAGGCCCTGATGAGGGAGTAAGGCTTCCTATCCGTCTGGACCCAGCCCTGGGGCACCCTGGACTACCTTCTTCCAGAACAGCTTGCTGCCCCCAGCCTCACCTGTCACTGTAGGCTGCTGCCGCTGCTGCTGGCTGAGTGTATCTGTAGGCTGCGTAGCCTCCCTGCAGGGTAAGTGGGAGGAAGAGATGGCAAATGGACTTAGTGGGGCTCCCCCAGGGACCTGGGGCAGACACAGACTCTGCAGGGCTGGGCTCTTGGGAGGGGGCATAGACCTTCCCAGCCCCCCAGCCTTCCCACTTCATCTTGGCCTGGTGAAGTTTAGATGGTGCCTGGTCCAGGCACCTGGCTTCTGCTCTAAGGTAGGTCTGAAGACTGTCAAGTGGCATGGGTTGAGATGAGGCTGGGCCATTCATTCGTTCATTTGTTCTCACACCCGTTTGTGCATTCAGCACACACTAGTGGGCATCAATTATACCTCTGGCTGTTGCTGGCCCTTGGCAAACAGTAGGTACCCACAGACCTGCCAACAGGCCATTGACTCCTGGCTTGGATGCTGACAGGCATGGGGAGCCCCTGAGTGACTCTGGATGCCATCCCGGACACTGGGAAGGGTCAAGGGCAAAGGGACCAAGAAAGCATTGACTCAGAGGATATCTTAGCCTCAGATGAATGGGTAATTGATATGGGAGCTTGCCCAGGAGCGGGTACACTGGGAGGGGTTGTCACAGAGGGCTCTAGGCCAGAGAGGAAGCGGCAAAGAAGCCCCAGGAAGAGACAGAGAAGCCACAGGACCCCATCCAGGCATCCTGGGGCCTCTGAACTGGACAAGGATGCCCTTGGGGGCTCACTGAATGACCCCACTGTGGTCAGGGGTTGGGGAGAGCCACCTACTGCCTCCGTAATACGGCGCCTCGCCCAATGGACAAACTGCCTTCGGTTTAGAGGGCTGCGGCAGATCCATTAGCAACTCCCTCGATGAGCAAGACAAACCCAGACTGGGCTAGGCTGGGGGCCCAGGGATGCCATTCTCTGCAAACTGGCACCCTCACCCCCTGGTCCCAGGGATGGGAGGATCGGCTGTGAGAGGCAGACAGACAGAAGGGCTGGCCGGCCCTCCCCTCCCCAGGGCGCACTTACATAAATCTCAGCACCATAAAATCCATCCTGATACACGACCCTGGAAGCAAACGGACAAGAGAGTGGTGGGAACGCTGGAGAGGTGGGGTAGGCCGGCTCCGGAGTCTGCTGAGGAGGGAGGGGGCACGGTGCCAGCCCCGCCCACGGGACTGGCATTTTAACAAGCGTTTGCTCCAGTGCCCTGTTTGGTATAACAATAGAGTAACACCCTTGCTGGGCAGCTCCTTTCTCTCAAGACCCAGGGGGCCCGTGGGCCCAGTCCTGCTCGCCCTCCCCCACCCTCCTGCAGGCAGCTGACCCCCAGTTCAGCGGTGGAGGGCATAGGACCCCGGGGAAAAGGACCAGGAAGGGCTCCGAGAAGCCCCTCGCTGGACCCAAGGGCCAATGATGCCCCATCAAAGCATCGGGACCAGGTGCCGGTGCTAACCGTCCCGCTACATGCAGGGACTCTTGCTGGCGTCTCCCGAGCCGAGTTCCGGGAAAGGCTGCCGAGACCCCCCCCCACTTCCGCCCAGGGCCTCCCGCGCCCCGCCCCTGGGCCTCCCTCCAGCCCGGGCCTCCCCCCAGCCCTCCACCCCCAGGTACTCACGCTCCGTAAGTCGGGATGGGGGGCGGAGGCGGCGCAGCCCGAAACGTATTATACACGGCTCGGCCCCGGCCCCGGAGGTGCGCGCCCCGGTAGGCAACGGCGGTGCCGGTGGTGGGGTAGGGGAAGCCGGTCACTGCAGGAAAGGGGCGGAGAAAGAGTGGGAGAGGGAAGGCGTGGGGAGGGCAGGAGCGAGCGCAGGTCGGCGCCCCGCCCACCGGCCCCAGTCTAGGCCGCTGCCTCCCTCCCGGGGCCAAGCCCACCTATGCTTGACTTTACCTGCATAGAATTCAGGCCCGTAGACCGCGCCTACCACGGGGTTTAGCTTCCAGCCTAGAACAGAAACAAGAGGCCAGTCCGAGATCCTCTCAAGCCCTTCCCCACCTCGCCTGTGCCTGGAACTCCAGAGACGGGGGTGGGGTGCTCCGTGGGCGGGGCCTCTGCCCTGCCCTGGGGCCCCTCTGGTGCTGCAGTCACGGGGGTGGGGGCTGGAACAGTTGGGGCCATTTCACTGTGGGCCTGCTGCCTGCTCCTGGGCACCCCCAACCCAAGACACCAGCTTGGGGTGTAAGGGGAAGCGGAAAGCAGTCTATAGATAGCTGTGGTCACAATTGGGATGAGGGATTCTGTCTTGGGCCATTGGATTGGGGACAAGAATGATGACCATTAGTAGAGCACTGAGCATCCATTAATAGCTCCAGAGCACTAAACCTTTGGGGTGTTCACCACCACCAAGGTGGCATCACACCCTCTCCATTTTACAGGAGTCTGAGGGGGGTGCAGGACCTTGGGCCATGAATGTGGGGAGGAGGATAGGGAATGTTGGGCCAGATTTGAACCTGCAGCTTCAAGCCAGTTCCTCCCTGGGTCCCAGCTGGAATCTGCGTGTTGCTTCTCACTTCCTGTAGGTGGGCCAGTCTTCCTCTCCCCCTGGGGATCCAGGAGCAAAGATCTGACTCCACCTGGAGGCCCAAGGGGGTGGAAACCAGGTGGTTTTGAGGGGGCTCCAGCCAGGCATTCAGATAGGGCGGACAGGAAGGCTTCTTTCACCAGGCTGCCCTCTCCTTCCTCAGCTGGGCTTGGGTCTTATCTGTGCAAGTGGCCTGCAGGCCCAACTCATTGTCCCTCTGCATTGTGTGAGGAGAAGTAGATGGGACCTGAACTCACTGGCCAGCTGGCAAGATCTGTCCTGCAGAGGGTGACCATGGGCATCAGCAGCAGACTCCATGTGGGAACCCCAAACCCAGATACTGACAGCCCCACTGCAGAGTGGTGAACAGGAGGCATCCAGGATTGCGTGTCCCGGTCTGCCCTCCCAGGCACCCACTCTCCACCCCTCCATGAGAATGAGCTGCTATCCATCCCTGTTCTACCATGGCTGGGACTTGAATCTCTCAAAAATCTAAGGGTAGGAGGGAAGAAGCATTTCATCTGGGAAAACCTCCCACTCCAAGAATAGACTTTTCCTAGTAAAACACCCAAGATGGAGTAGAGCCCAGAGGCTGACTCGGGCTACCTTCCCCAGGCTCCATCCTAGTACCTCTTTTGGGTCCATGCTGGATCAATGGACCCTGGGGGCTGAATGTCTGTATCAGAAGCCCTGTGAACCCTCATCTGTTACTTGGGCTTCCTGGGTGCCCCTACCTGTCCGTTCAGGCTCCACCTGTCTCTGCTGGTCCCACTTTGGTTTGGAATCTCTCAGGTCACAGAGGCAGCCTGAGACTCACCCACTGGGATGACCCCTTTGTTTCTGCCATAAACAGAAACACCTGGAACCCGGTGAGTTGGTTTTCTGCAGTAGGCAATTCCACCAGGAGCAGTGAATTTGAGGGCTTAGGGTTAAAGCACCACAGGCCATTCTGGACCAGCCACAGAGAACCCAGCAACATTCCTCTGCAGTCTGCGAGTCTTGTTAGGGCTGGTGATGGGATTTAAATGAGACCACTCTTGCAGCACAGATGGGCAGAGATTTCTGCCTCTCTCTATCTGACCAGACCACACTCCTCAGCACTCCAGTCCTGCCCAGAAAGCAGTGGGAGGTGGGGGGTTTAGCAGTACTGGAGATTGAACCCAGAGCTTCCCACTTACTCTGACACTGAGGTACACCCCGAGCCCTTTTTATTTATTTAGAACAGGGTCTCACTAAACTGCCTAGGCCGGCCTTGAACTTGTGACTCTCCTGCCTCACCCTCCTGAGTAGCTGTGATTACAGGCTTATACAACTGTGCCTGGCAGCACCAGAATCTTGAGTGAAGAGTGGGCAGTGGTTCCAGTGTTGTCTTAGCCTCTTGATCACTTTAACCCTCTGGATATGTCTACCACTCTCTGCAGCCAGTTAAACACACTGGCTCCCTTCCTGTGGGCAGCGGGATGCAGTGACTGCAAGTAGCAGCCCCCTCAGTAGTACATGCAGCAATTGCTTGGATGGGTTACACTAAGGGACCTTGGGAACAGACTTTCCAGTGGATGTCCATGTCTCTGCCCTTGCGCTGCCCCAGTCTAGGCTTTAGACAACTATTTGATGTGGCTTTGGAAAGCCCAGGGCACAGTGCCAGGCATTCATATTGGCCAAGTCATCATGGCTCTCCAGATCACGTCCATCCACACTGTGCCGCAGAACAGGAGTATGTGCTTGAGGGCTCACACAGCGCCAAGCTCAAGTTCTCTGGCTGCCAGAAGATCCGTATCTCAAAGAACTGGGGTTCTACCACCTTTAATGCATATGAATTTGAAGACATGAGGGCTGAGAAGCAGCTCCTTCTTGGTGGCCGTGGGGTCAAATACATCCCCAATCATGGCCCCGTGAACAAAGGGCAAAACTTCCATTCACAAAGGCTTCCCATCATGCCCACCCATAAATCCTACTTCCTTTTCTCGCCCACCTAAAAAAAATTGTGTACTGCTTTTATTTCCTGTGCCAGGAGTCGATCACAGAAGTTACAGTTGGGGTGCATGCTATACTATAGCAAAGTCAGGGTACCCCCAAGTTCCTAAAAATATTTAGGTGCTCATGAGAGCAGGGTTGGGGGCACAATATTCAACTCAAAATTGAGCCTGGTTAGAGTTTGGTCTCACCCCAGGACCTGAGCTGCGATGAGGTCAGATCATGTTACAGATCTGCCCATATTCTGCCACCGGCTTCCTGCGTGGCCAGTCACCTGACTCCAGGAGAGGCCAAGTGTGACATGGTAAACCCCATCCCCACACAGAGATAGCTTGCTTTTGGGGAGCCCTGTCCCATCTATATCACACTGCCTGACAGCAGAAGCTGTCCCTAGTGGGTGGTAGGAACAATAAAAGGCCCTGATGTGTTGTTACCCGCTACACTCAAAGTAGAACCCTCCCCCGGCAGAATAAAACGCTCTGTGGCCACCAGTGATCCTTCTGAGCCTCTCCAACTCTTAGCATCAGCGGGTTAATCTTCAAGGAAAACTCAGCACCCTTACTATAGCTGGGGGCATACAGGACCACACAGTTTGCCCACATTACTGCCCAGCAGGACTCAGCCTGGGCACCTCACCCATTTAAAAGGCTTCCAAAGCCCAAAGGACATGGTTCCTTCCATCAGCATCAAAATATGGAGCACTTCCATCCTAGGCTCTGGGCGAACCTGGAGATGCTGTCGTTTAACAGCCTGGGGCAGTGAGTGGACGTCACTATCCTTGGGAGCTTGGAGAGGTCTACAATCTTGTCCAAGGCCCCGAGTACCCCTCCAGGCCCTTCCTGAGCATGTCCATATGTGAGTCAGGGCAGCATGTCTGACCACAGAATCCTGCACGCATGAATCCCTAGGAGCACAGAAGCAATCATCTAGGAAGTCACCACGGCTGTGTTGCACTGGAAGTCTGTATATGTGGCCTCTGAGTGCTTGGGACAGCCCAGGGGCCTCTGATGGGAGACGCCAGCTGTGAGCTGACCACCCCTTTTCCTGGACGAAGCATGACAGCTGGGACACCAGGAGGGGGCGGGGAACCTAGTATCCAGGAAGACTGGTCTGTAGCAGCCTCCATCCCTGAGGGCCACCAACCTAGCCCGGTAGCTCTGGGTGTTGTGGGCCTCTTACCATTGGTGTAGGGGTTCCCTGTCTTCTTGTTGGTCATGACTCGGGCTGTGGCATTGTTGACCTGTCCAGAGAGGGGGAGACAGAGGGTGAGGGGTCCTCCCTGGCCTGCTCCTGCTTCCCCATGGCTTCTGGGGATGGGGTCGGGGGCTGGGAGGAGACCCCTGGGGGCACCTAAGCTGCCATGCAGCCTGGCCCAGGGCCCCTGGCCCAGACCCACTGGCTTGTGCTCTTCCCAAAGCAGTTCCAAGAAGCCCACCCTCTTGGGCAACCCAAGACCTGTGGAGAAGCTCGCTGTGGGCTACCAGCCTGCCCCAGAGATGTTCTCTCCTCCTGCAGCTGCCAAGGCCCTCCTAGGTGTGTGCCCAAGAGGGCTGCTCCCCAGCCCCGTGGAAGCACCCTTTTCCTGGTGGGGGTCCTCTGCTGTTCTGCAGAGCTGGAAGCTTCCAGGTGGGGTCTGTGCACCCTGAGGGCAAGGTGGGTGGGGGCTCTAGATGGGCAGTACCAAGGGGGCTGGGTCCTATACCACACCTGTAAATCCCAGTCAGACTGCTCAAGGGAACACAGAAAAATGGGTGGCCTGTGTGGGAGGGAGTCAGGAACAGGGCAGGCAGAATCTGAAGAAGGGGTCTGGCCACTCCCCCTGGAATAGGCCAGTGCCTTTAGCTTCAAAACCCTCCCACCATGTGTCCCAAGGGCTCCCCCTGAGCTGTGGACCCTTCTGCCCCTTTCTCAGCCCTGCTGTCCAGGGAACCAGCTCTGGGTACCAGAGTCACAACAAGAGGCAAGAATGGGCCAGGAGGCCCAGGCTCCTCTGCCTGCTGCCTTTCTGGCCGCTGGCTGCTGCCTCTGCTTCCGCCAAGGGCTGGAGTGGAAGAGAAGGGGACGACGGGCACATTGCTGGGCCGAAGGGAGGGGCAGGCAGCTGGTCTCCTAGTGAAGAAGGAATTCACAGCTCTCCCTGGGGCAGAGGTAGCCAGTCTGGCCTAGTCCTTGATGCTGCCAAGCCTCAAGCACACAATTTCTGGGGCTCCTGGGTGTCCGGTTGGGAACAGGGCTCCTCCAGGAAGAGGAAGGAGGTGGGGAGAGCGGAGGGACCCGTGGGTGAGCCTGAAGCCTAGATTGAGCAGAGGGAAGCCATGGGCTCAGACGAGAGCTAAGTGACTTGGTGGGGCAGGGTCTGGCCTTGATGTGACCCTTCCTCCCACACGGAGGACCCTGGCTGGGCTCTCTGCAGGGCAGACAGAGCTAGGCAGAAAGGGAACCCGGGGAGGGGGACAGGGCAGGTGTTGTCCAGGACCTCCCTGCCGCCGCACACTTATCTGAGCACCTCAATTTTCCGTCCCTCTACGATCGTCCCATTCAGCTTCTCCCGGGCTCGGTCAGCATCTGAGCTAGTTTCAAAAGTTACAAACCCAAAACCCTGCGAGCAGAGGAGGACAGACACGGAGAGAAGAAAGGATGAGAAAAAGGGGCAAAAGGAGGAGTGGGGGAGGTGGGGCGGGGCAGGGCCATGGGGAGAGGGACGGAGAGAGAGAGGGAGAGAGAGAAGGGGTCGAGTCAGGGGAATCAAAGGAGAGGCTCAGGCAGCCCAGATGTTGTCTGGTGCCACTGGCAGGATGCACAGGGCTGTGGGCCCCAGGGTGGGCAGCTGCTGACCGCCCAAGCCCAACTTGAGCTGACAGCCTGGGACCTCTGAGGGGCAGGCCAAAGCTACAGAGATGCTAACCTGCCTAGGGGCCAAGGCTGGGCTTCAGGATGTCCAGGGGAGACAGCCCCACCCACCTTTACCCTAGGAGCCCAGGGAGCTGGGGTCTCGCCTTCTTGGAGGGGGAGTAGGGCTTGTCTTTGCTGGGCACCCTCCAGGCCTGCAGCCCCTTCCCAAAGTCTGCGGGCCATGTCCAAGGGCAGCTGAGGGCCTGGGGGTAAGTGGTCAGGCAGGGGTCCCAGGCCCAGAGTGGGGCTCTAGGGTGCAGGCAAGAGGTCCTGGCAGCTCAGAGAGAAGAAGCAGCATGGCAGCAATAACACAGACAGCTGGGGCAGGGTGGGAGAGCGGGGAGTACAAGCACCCGTGTTGCTCAGGGGTCCTCGGGCGCGAAGCTCTCCAGGAAGGAAACGCACATGTCACACGTTAGCCTGGCAGGACCTACAGCCGGCGCGGAAATGGTGGCAGCCTCTGCGCGGCACCCACCTTGGAGCCCCGCTCGTTAAAAATGATCTCCACGTCTAAAATCTTTCCAAATTGCTGCAAAGACAGAGACAGAGACAGAGAGGAGGATGGGAGACAGGAAAGGGTCCATAAGAAAGTGGCCAGTCTGTCCACTGTGGTGGTCCTGAGATGCCCCAGGCATGGGAGTGGGGGCCCTGGGACCCTGCTACTCCTGCCCTTGGCACCTGCTCACGGATGCCTGGGTTGGCCTTCTTAGGGAACATGTCTTGCCTGGATTCTGGCCACGTCTGCTGGCCAGATCGGGGATGGAGTAACTGTGTAATGAGGGTAGTCCTCTCCCCAAATGCCAACCTAGCCACAATGGGGGTGGGCTGCCAACCCAAATCTACCCTAAAGGGTAAAGTTCTATGGAGAGGCCCTTCTCCAAGGGATGGGGGAGGGAGACAAGGAGAGGCATGAGCTGAGACCAGGAAATGGGGACCTCCAGCCTTCCCTTCAGCAGGAAGGAAGACAGAAATAGCTGGAGGAGGGAGAGATCCAGCAAGAGGAAGGTAGGTGGGGTAGGGGGGAAAGGCAAAGTGATGAGGATGAGGGAGGGCTGGGGAGGCCCTCACACCTGTGGGATCCTATACCACATGCCCCGTGTGCCAGGCGGGGTCAAGCTGTGTGTGGGGTGCAGGTGCAATGTCCAGAACCCAGGCCCCTGCCTGTTCAGGACATACAAGACACTCTAGGTACCCCCTTCCAGCCCCATGGGCAGTGTGAGGCTGTGAATCTATGAGCCAGGTCCCTGAATATACCAGTGAGGGGCCTGACCTGCAGCCTCCTGCAACAGCTACCCCTGGAGGCAGGTGAAGGGGGACTCCAGGCTCAGGGAGCTGGCAGCAACAAAATTCCAATCCTGCCAGGTTCTGGAAACGGAGACCCACCTTCCCCATTCTATGACCCCAGGACCTGATGCAGCTGGGACCTGCTTCTTGCCTCTGGACCCAGTGAGCAGGTGCACATTGAGGTCATAGGTCAGCAAATGCACCACACTGTCAGCTCTTGCAAGGGGAGCTGGGCTCAGAGAGGTCTGGCAGTACCCTGAGCCCCGAGGGTAGAGAGGGGATGCAGCCCTTACCTCTGATGACTCAATCATGCCAGCCCTTTGGTGAATCTGAGCTCCAAACCCAAAGAGGCCTACCTCCAGGATGGGGAGTGAACTTCTGGGGTCACCCTAAGGATGGGTGCTGGGACTTGTCCATCCTGGGCTGCTGCACCCTGTTTCCCTGACAAGCCCCAGCTGTGTGGGATGAGCCTGAGGGCTGGCTGAGGCTCAGGGGCCACAGCTGGCCCACTGTATGGCAGAGGTAGGGGCAGGTAACACAGGCTGCAAGGTCCTTTGTGGCCAGGGCAGGGCTGGGAGGCTGCACCACACCCAGCCTGTTTCTCCACGGCAGCCCCAGAAGTGCCCTCTGCTGGGGTCAGGAGTCAGAAAGCAGTGACCAGGGGACTCTGGGAAGGCCCTGCAGGCGGGTGACACAAGATGGTGGAGGATTTCTGGCTAGGGAACGAGGCTGACACAACAGACCTCTTACCCTGCCCCACGGAGTCCCCAGGCAGGAGGGAGCTGCTCTAGCCCCTAGGCCACGGGTTGGGGGAAGGGATGGACCAGCCAGAGCACACTCACCCCGAACATTTGCCGAAGATCGGGGTCCCTGAACCGGAAGGGGATGTTGGAGACGTGCAGCCGCTTGGGCTGCTGCTTCTCTGTGGGGTCGGAGGGGTGGAGTGGCTGGCTGTCCGTCTGTGCCGCCTCATCTGTCTGCTGTGGGGAGAGGACAGGCTGTGGAGGCCACCTCCAGATGGCCAGGGACCACCCATCCACTCGACCACAGGCCTCTCCTGCATGTGAATCTGGGCAGACAACGCCCATAAGGTTTGCAATCCAACCTCCAAGGTCCCAGCTCCAAGTTTTGCCCCAGCTGTGCCAGTGAGGCCGCCTCCCTCCTGCCACCTCACTGCAAACCTCCACAGCTGGGTCTGTTCTGAGTTCCCTCAGCTCAGGCCCATCCACAGAGGAATCAGCCCCAGTGACAACTATTGCCCTCAGGGAAGTTCCAGGGCCCAGGGACACTTCCGGTGTCAGAACGAGACAGACTTTGGGACCAGCCCCTTTGGCACACATATCCATAAGACGCCTGCTCCTCAGGGCCATCTGCAGCACAGGCTCCTTATTCTAATCTTGCTGCCGCCACTCAGAACCTCTGGGAAGCGCCTCTAGGCTCGGGGCGGCAACGTCAGTCCTGTAAAGGCCATCCTCATTTACACCCAAACGCTGGCTGGCAGATGGGATCTGAAGGTCCTGGTGAGAGGGCTGGGAGCCCCGACACAGCGTGTTGTGCGGCTCTGTCTGTGTGGACATCTCCACCGGTTGGGCCATGAGCTCATCGGGAGGCTGGCCCTCAACCTGGCTCAGTCCCAGCTGCACTGGCAGCAGGAGAAGCAGACTGGTCATGCACTTCATCGGTGCTGGTGGGGCGAATGGGTGGTGGATGGAGGTGGCTGGCGAGTTCATGGCCCCCTGGACGCACTGGCTTGAGGCTTCCATGCGCCTAGCATGTTTATGTACCCAGACAGCAGCCTGCACATTTTTTCCCACTCGACCTGCTGGCCAGGCAGCAGGCAGCGCTGTTACAGTGTCCAGGAGAGGTCTTCAGTGGTGGCAGACACTGCAGGGGGTGGCCACCCCAGCTCCTACTATGGGGCTCCTCGGAGGGGGAGTCACTGTCCCCAGCTCCCCAAGTGGTGCTGAGCTCAGCTGCCATGGACACACCTTCTGTTGGCTTCCTTGCCTTCCTGCCTTGATTCTCTGCTGGTCCTCGGGACTGGAGGGATAAGCTTCCCAATACACTGCTCATACCTGAGGCCTTGTCTTGGGTCTGCTTCTAGGACAGGATACCAGCTGATGGCACTGGGAAGCGGGGTCTGGCCTTTCTGGACCCGAGATGGAGGCAGTTAGAGTCCCTGGGGGCCCGTGCTGGAATTGAGACAAGCTGTGGTCTCCTGTGCAGCCTAAGGAGCAGAGGCGTCTGGTCCCAGCGAGAGGAAAAAAGACACAGGAACAATCCCCATGGTGTCCAGGAAAGGCCTGGTTTGCTTAGTCATGTGTGTGTGTGATGTCCATGGACATCAGGAACAGGAGCAATGATGGATACATGTTTCCTGCAGTTGGGAGAGGAGATGGCAGCCCGAGGTCACCGTGCCCAAGACCTTGTTCTGCAGCTGTAGAACTGGAGCCCGTAGGGGTGGAGTCTTCCTGAGATGTGGTGGACTTATTACTGTGGTCAGCCTGAGCCAGAACACCCAGCTGGTCTGAGTTGGTGTGGTTCTCGGTGTAGAGGATCCACCTGAGGATTGCTGCTGATGCAACATAAAGGAAAATAGGAGCAGAAGATAGCGGTGGGCTGTTTCCCAGGAGAAGCTGTACTGCGGCTGGTTCTCCTGAAGCGGACTCGGCTGTTCTCGGTGAAGAGCGAGCCTGTGGCCTTGCTGTCATTGATGACAGCAAGGTCTTCATCTCTGCTGTGAGCATCATATCCTGGTTCCAGTATATATTTCTTCAGCCGTCATCTGCAGACACAGATGTATACGGGACAGTGCTGTGGTCTCCCAGCCCTTGATTGGATCTTTTGGGTCTCCAGTGCATAGACAGACATTCGGCACTCTTCTTGCATTTGGCTTATGGGTGAATGTTGTAACTCATAAATGTCTTGTATTAAATCTGCTCTCTTGCAGACCATAGGCTCTAGAAAGATGACTAATGCACGCGGCTACTCTACGGCGAATGAAAAAGGTTGGTGTCTGGACTCCAGCTGGAGTGGCTGTCCAGCTCTCCCCGTCCTTTTTGGAAAGACAGATCATTCTTCCTCCTCCTGTGCTTGGGTAGGAGGCCTACCATCAGGCTTCTGCTGCCCTGAGGTGACCATAGAAGCCATCACTCCACGGGCCACTGAAGGCCCTGATGACAACCCAGGCGGTGAGCTGGGCACGGGACTGGGTGGCCTGCAGGAGTATGGAGCTTCCTACTCGAATGTCTTCGAGATGTAACACTGCTTTTCTGTGCTGGGAGGTCCTTGGTCACCCAGAGCGTTACATGGCTAGTCTCGACAAGGCGGCCATCCTAAGCATGTCTGGCCAGGGTTTGGAGCTAACGGTGTGGCCAGGGCTGTCCTGATGTTCCTGAGAGGGGTAAGTGGCCAGGCCTCTTGGAGCAGGCAGGATCCCCAGGCTTTGGCAAGCTGGGCAGCCATTCCTTGGGGTTTGCGAAGAGCCACCCGAGTAGGCCAGCAATGGGGCCCAGGCTCAGGTAGGAAAGGCATTGGTGGTGGATCAGCGGTGCGGGCCTCTGGAGACCTGTGGTCTGGCCTGCGTCAGATCCCCACCTCAGGACACACTAGGGGCTCCTCCATCCACACCTGGGGGCCTAGAGATGCCCAGTCACCTCCTAGTTCAGCTGCCATCCTTGTTGGTCCCAGTGCTTGTCCCAGAAAGCAGGTCTGTGCTAGACTCCAGAGAGCTGACTGTGCCCCTGCACCAAGAAAAAACTGTCCAAGCATCGCAGGTCCTTGCGAAGGTCCGAGCCACACTGCCTGGCTGTAGCAGGTATAGCTCCTTCCTCTCCATGCAGTGGTCCCTCACACCTCGCTGTGCATTCCCTGGGCCCTCAGCTGCTCTTGGTTACAGGCTTCTAATGGAATCATTCTGGATTTGGGAATCGGCCTCGTTCAGGGCATGCAGTACTGGCTTCTGATCACCAGAGGGCAGTGGTCATCACAGCCAGGTGGCCACCCAGAGGAGCCCAGGTAGCCATGGCAGGGAGGCCAACAGGACAGCCATGAGATGGCACTGATGAAGTTGGGGGTGCCTGGAGCTGGGGCACCCCATATCTCATCTCAAAGACTCTAAAGGGGTGCAGCCAAAGGCCTGGTGAGCGAGAAGGGTGAGGGGCATGCGTGGGCTGAGCCACGAGGGGCCGGGGCACAGGAAAGAAGAGCTCCTGTGCTTCCCCTGCCCCTGGCCCAGGAGTGGACAGAGGCAGATAAATGGGTTCAATGACTGTAAAATTGTAAGATGCTCTGAGAAACCCCAGAGCAAACTGCATGCCGCTGCCCCTAAGCGGAGATGTAGGCCTGCCCACCATTTATCACAGCGGCCCAGGCACCTCAGCCGCCTGCTGCCTTTCTTTTCTTTTTTTTTTTTTTAAAACCAATCTTTGCTTCTTGCAGATTTAAAATACAGAGAAAAAGGAAACACCAACAGTAGTGCCCTCTCCCTCCCCCGCCAGTCCTGGTGGCTTGTCTTTGTGTCTCCACCCAGCCAGTATAGCCCTTTCACTCCAGCCTCCACCACTCAAGGGCAGGCGCTAGCTCCTGGAGGGCCTGGGCAGGTCTAGATGCTCAGGGGCATCTCCCACCTGAAGAGAAGCCTGCAGCCCCCTGCACCTGGGCCAAGCTCAGTGCAGACAGGTGAAGACAGTCAGCTGGAGGAGGAGTCCTGCATTCAGGAGGGCCTTGGGCAGCTGGCGGGACTCAGTGGCCCTGTGGCTGGGCCAGAGCCGAGCTTTGCTGGTATGGTACAAGGTGAACTGAACTCTCTCTGCAGCCCCATCACAGCTCATCCTATCCCTCCAGGGACCGCCTGATGACCCAGCTGTCAGTTCTAGTGGCTAAAGTGGCTCATTCCTGGCCAGTGGCCAGTTGGCCTCAGAGGTGGGGCTCTCTGACTCCCTCTGCTGGAAGCGTGTTCTTCAAAGCTCAGAGCGCTGGCCAACCCCTCCTGGGGCACAGCTTGTGCTCCTGCTTGGACTGTGAATGACAGACATACTACTGGAAGCATCTTGCCGGCCACTGCACTTGAGGCATTCGAGGCTGACCCACTACATCACCCGCCTCCACCCCTGCAGCCTGGGGCACAGCACCATGGCTGAGTGACTGGCATGGTGTGGGGCCACCTTTCTCTCTGAAAGCTCCTCTGTATCTTTAGGTATCTTGCCCTGGTGGTGGAGGCGTCAGAAGAGACCCCAAACTGGCTGGGACAGGATTCCCCCTAATTATCAGCTGGAAATCCTCCTGAGGCAGGAGAAGAGGCCCAGTGGATCCAGAAGTTCTAGGAAATTCCACCTTCTCTGAGCTGGAGCCCGGTGTGTGCCTTTGGGGGTGCCAGCTGGGGGAGAGGCAGGAGAGGGTGTGTGGGGTGTGAGGCCACCACTCCCTCCTAACCATCAGTCTCAGGCCCAAGGGCAGGACAGGCCACTGGTGTCACCCCTGGGTCTGGGCAGGACCAGCCTTGCAGAGCCCAACTGAAGTGCTACCAGGGGGAGGCTGAGGGCATAACTGCACTGGCTCTGAGTCCCCCCCCCCCCGCTGGCCCTGGTCACACCTCCTGCCAGGGCAACTGTGTCCACCAGGAGAGAAAAAATCCTCTGGAGAAGAGGGCAGGGAGGCCTTGAGGCCTTCACAGCATGTGGGCGTGGAAAGATGGGGCCGTGGGCCCTGATCTGGTGCTAATAGCAGGTGCCTAAGGAGGCCCCTAAGGGCACTTCCTGTGTGTGGAGGGGGAGGGAGGAGGCCAGGGCACTTGGTGGCTGCATCCTGGAAGCTCAGTAGAGCCCTAACCCAGGTGGGAGAAGCCAGGTCTAGACCAAAGCCCGGAGCCCACCCTGCCTGCCGCCCTGGTACCCCTTGCTCCTAACTTCAGGCTGCTTGGGGAAGGGCAAAAGGAGGCTGAGTGAACTGAAAGAGCCCTCCTAACATCTGCAAGGACAGGACAGTGACACCTGACCCAGCACTCGGGCATTTGGCCTTTGCTGCCAGTGCCAGGCAGCTTCTCTGGGAGGAAGGTGGCTCCGGGAATCTTAGAACATCCTCCTCTCCTGCTCCCTCCCAAGGTGGGAAGGCTCTGCCTGAACAGGTGTTCCAAGGTCAGAGAGGCCTCTAGATGCACCAAGTCTTTGCAGGGCAGTCCTGAGGTCTTCGAGGTCTTCTTGCTAGCGCTGGCCCAGCACCCTTCCACCTGCAGCCTGCATCAGCCCCAGGCCCCCAAGAACACCCACCTCTCCTCCGTCCCACAGCCCTAACTCCTGTGCAGGAGCTGAGGACCAGCCCGAGGGAAGGAAGGTCAGGCTGCTCGTTCATCCAGGCTCCGGTGTTCTCTGGCCCAGCTGTGTTCCTTGGAAGGCACGTGAGGCCCCGAGTGGGGACACTTGTCAGGATCCTCCCAGGCCACCCAGGTGATGTTTCTGACAGTGACCAGTGGGAACCAGAGGGCAGAGCTGGTCACTTCTCTGCACTCCAAGAGCTAATGTACTGCCTGGCACACAGTGGTACTCAGCACGTGTCTGCGTAAACGTGGAATGACAGAGGACTCTGTGCAGGTCCTGGTAGTCATGTCTGTCTGTGGCCCCAGGGTGTCCAGAGACCCTGGTGCTCATTTCTCCTGCTCAGTTGTGAGCCACCAGCCCTGACTTTGGGTCACTGGTGAATCTGACCATCTTATCTCCTGTTTTCTTCCAGGCAAAGCCCCTGGCTCACCTTGAGACCCCGTTTGTTCATAAGGAGGCCGTTGGAGGTTTGACTAGCAAGGCCTTGTCTGCCATAGTCCCTCAGAAGAGATCCAGGCTACGTGGCCATGACTTGCTTACGGAGAACTTTTCCATCATCAGGGGTCACACCTCTGTCTTTTCTGAGCACACGCAGGTTGCGAGTTTGATGAATCAGAGACAGGGTGTCCTGGGAAAGATGATTTGGCTCCCGGTTCTAAGGGTCACGGGTCTGGCCTTTTGCGTCCATGGCCCACGGCTGGAGGAACCCTGGAGGGAGCACTCAGGAGACATTTGCACCATGATGCGGGTGGGAGGGATGGAAAGTTCTGACAGCTTCCAAGCAGATTCAGGCTGGCAGCACTTGGCGAGGGAGGAAGGGCCCTGGTTGGGCACCAGATGAGGTGGGGTCCTGCCCAGAGGCAATTGGGTGGGCTCTCTTCAGACAGATTGGATGATGTGTGGGGGCGGGGAGGGTAACATCTGGATCCGTCCTGGTTTGGGGGTTCATTGGGAGGCGCCAGGGCGGTGCCGCTCCAGGAGTGCAGTGTGCTGGCCTCCTGCCCAGCTCCCGCCAGCCAGCACGGCCAGCTGCTGGGATGGAGCCAGCAGGGATGGTGAGGTGAATCAAAGTCCTGGAGCAGGGGTTGGGGGTGCCTGGGGAGAAGGAGCAGGTAGGACCACAGGCAGTGGGGTGGAGGAAGGGCTGGGTGGCAGCCCACTCTCACTCTGGGGTGGGGCTGCCTGGATGTGGAGCCCACCCAGGCAGGAGGCCGCTCCATACCAGCTCCCTTCTCCATCAGGAAATCTGAGAAGTGCAGGGCTCAGCACTTTCGCCTCCGAGCTGCATTACAACCACATAATTGAAGCTATCTGATTGGAGGGCAGCCAAGCAGGTAGATTACAAGTGATTAGAAATGATAGGAGGGCCTGCAACTCAAGACAGCTGGGCCGGCTCCCCACCGCCCACTTGGCCTGCCCCTGAGACCCCCTGGGCCAAGCCGCAGCCCCAGCCAGCTCCCTCACCTTCCATTGACAGGTCATTGGCCTGGCCACCGAGGACACGGGTCCCATCGTCCCACCTCCCAGAGGAGCCAGAGTCTGCCCCAGGCCAGGGACAGCTAAAGGCAGGCGGGTCACACCCCTCCCCTCGGTGCACCTGTTTTACCACAAGGATCCTTGGGGACTGGTGACGAAGAGTGTAAGGTCCCGGATGCAGGGTGAAGACCCCTGGACCAGAGCTGCTGGCCTTATACAGAGGCCGTTGTAAGCCCCATTCCCAGCCCTCCCCTCTCCAGGGACGCTCCGCCCTGTAGGGGAGGGGCTGGGCCCTTACCGGCACTGTCTGGGTTCCAGCGATGGGCTGCGTGGTGGCCTCGGTGCCCGGCTGCTCCGGGTGGGTCTGTGCTGGTGTGTACAGGGTCATGCCGTGATCTGGGGGGACGGGGGTCTGGCCGGAGTAGTCTTGCGAGGGGTGTGGCGGGGGTGGGGCGTACTCGGTGGGGATGCCGTTCTGAGGCGGAGGGGGGTACTGGGCAGGGGGGTAGGGCTGGGCCATCGCCTCAGGCGGAGCCGTGGCGTCCTGATTGCCCTGCAGAGATAGAGAGCAAGGCCAGGTTAGAATCTTTCCCTTCCCACAGCCTGCCGGGTCTGTGCATTCCAGCTGGGCAGACTTTCCACAAGCCTCAGCGGTATGGACACAGTACTTCAGGGCCATTTTCCAGGCCCCCTCATGGGACTCTCCCCAGAGGGACAGCAGCTCAGAGAAGGAGGAGGTGCTGGGCTGGGCGCCTGGGAGATCAGGTCCAGAGAGAGACCCCTGGGTGCGAGCCCACTTGTGCTTGTTGAATCTACGTGACTTTAGGTTATTTATTTATTTTAACATACCCCGATTTTAAGTTGATCACTTTATATTGTGATAACTGTAGACTCACATACAGTTGTGAGATGTAACAGTGCTCCTGTGCAGTTTCTACCTGCTGTCTCTCAACAGTCTTGCCCCTAAAACCACCACCACCAGGATAGAGACGTTGATCATCCAGCACGGGAACCTCCTGCAGCCTGTCCTGCCAGTCCCTGGCCTCTGCCTTGTTCAAGCCTTAGGTTTCCTGCTCAAAGCGGGGTGGGAGGTGTCACAGGCCCTGGAAGGTTCTGCCTCTGTCTTAAGGCTCCTGAGAGCTCCCAGAGCATCCTCCTCACTCTCTCAAAGGCCTGCTGCCCAGGACCCTTGGCGCGGCCCGTGCGGCACACAAGGGCAGCGCTTCCTGAAGTAGGTGCCCAGACCGGACCCACTGTTAGCACACTAAGGAGCTTGGTGGCTGGTGTTGCAGGTCCTCTGCTCCTCCTAGGCCTCCCGGTGCTTATGAGGCCACTGACTTGGGGCACTAAGCTGTCCAGAGGGGTCCTAGGCGCCCTCTCGATGTAAGAGTGAGCTGTGAGTGGAGGCAGGAGGAGTGGGAACTCTGGCTGCAGAGATGAGCTGCGGTGCAGTTCCCTCTGAGCAGGTGAGATGCGCCTCCAGGGTGTGTGGTGAGAGTCCCATCACCTACTGGGTGCTGATGCCATTTCCCACTGGAGCAGCCACCAAGGGGAGGCTTTGGCCCAGATGTGTGCGAGTCTGACACTCGCAGCCACCTGAGGGACACAGGCTGGAAATTGTGTGTCCTCATGGAGGGGAGATTTGCTAAGATGAGGATGGGTATGTGGTCCTCCCCGCCCCTTCGTGGTCTCCCTGCGAAGCCTGGGATAGCACATCTCATTCACAGCACACTGTTAGTGAGCACCTGCTGGGTGCAGGCACAAGGCAGGCTGCCCTCCTGGGACAGCTTCCTCCCACTCCTCTCCACTCTCATCCCTCACCGCCTCCGGCTCAGCCTGGGGGTTGCAAGCAAAGTAGCTTTCTGGCCAACGGGGAAGCCCTTGCACACCCCATGCTTCCTGCGTGTTCCATCTCCTGGTCCATCTTTGTCCTCTGGAGAACATGCCAGGCCCTGCTTTCCCCATACCCTTTACTCGGAGAATAAGTGAATTTTCCTGGCAGCTGTCTCTTGGGTGTCGGTGTGTGTTGGGCTGGAGCCAGGCTGTGCTGTGCTGGGGAGCAAGGGGACAGGTCCTGCCCCTGTGGAGCTTGCATTCACCAGGAAAGGAAAATCTACACCACAGCTGTCCAGATGTTGAATCATCCGTGAAGGAGCCAAGTGCTCCAAGTGCCTGGTTGCTAAAGGGCTGTGTGAGTGAGTGGGATGTACTCAACCTATGTCAGCCTGCTCTCCACAGCCCCCGGGGCCACTCACATTGGGCTCTGAGGAGGGCCTGTCTCAGTGCCATCGGCAGGACACACTCACTAAGTGGGGAGCCTCAGGCGCAGAAGCCCTCTCCTCTTCCCTGGCACAGCTGCCAGGCCCTACCTCTCTGCAGTGAGTCTGAAACTGGGGCATCACTTGGGCTTCGAGGGACACCCCCCTCCCCCAAGCCGCCTTGCTGGAGGTTCTTGTCTTACTGGTCCATAGTAGCCCAGGAAGCCACATCACCCACTGTCAGCAGACATACTGGAGTCCAGCAGGGGAAGAGGGAGGGAAACACAGGGGAGGGGGTACCCAGCAGGGGTTGGGGAGCACCTAGCACCTGGGGTGGCTAAGGTGGAGGGAGGAGGCAAAAACACAGACACGGCACAGGGTGACCAGGAGAGGGCTGTCAATGGGCCTTGGCAGACTTGGGGGAAGATCAATTCACTGATAAATATTTGATTAGATCCTTCACTAATTTACACCATCTTCCCAGCTCCCCTCTCCCCACTCCTCCAAGGCCTGAGAAAGAGTGGGCTCCCTGCCCATCTGCTTCTGTCTTGCTGGAGTCCCAGCTCTCCCCAGTGATCCCTTCCTGGGTCCCATTTGGGGCTGAGTGACAGCTGCCAATCATACCCACAATGGTGGTTCCCACAGGGCTAGAGCCCAGAGCCCAAAGCTAAAGGGCATAGTCAGGGGTCTGCCAGCACAAAAGTGGGGGCACTTGGGCAGTGTGTGCCAGGTCTGAAGGGCCCTGGGGGGACAAGAGCCCCTGTGAGGTGGGGACATTTTAGGGACACTATAACAAAAGCAGTATGCTTGAGCAGAGTGCTCTTTGCTTTTACAGACAGACTCATTTAATCCCCCTCAGTCCCGTGGGGTGGACACTGAGGTATGGAGACTCTGGGACTTGGCAGGTGGGACAGGAGGAGCCAGGACAGCAGTGCAGGCAGCCTGGGTCCCACATCCACTTGGCTGTACCTCCATGCAGACTGGCTCTTCCTGGAGGGTCCTGCCTGGGAAGAGAATGACAGCATCTAGACCCTGGAATGCACAGCGCTGAGCATTCTCTGCATTGGGTTCCCCATCTGCAAATAGTCACTGCAATGCCCCAGCCAAAGGAATGCAGAATAAAACAAGCTACTGTGACTCGGCAGGTCCTGGGGTGATCTGTGACAACCCTGCCTGGCTTGCCTCCATGTCATGTTGAGGGTAGCTGTGGAAAGCCAGCTGTACTTCCCAAGCATCTGATGAGCTTTAATAATGTGCCCATGCCTGGGCCCCACCCTGAACAAATGAGGCATCTTCAGCCCACATTTCCCAGGAGGTTCTGATATGCGACCCTGGTAAAGAGCCCCGAACCAGACACCATGGAAAAGCAGAGAGTCAGGCTCACTCAATAGGGCACACGAGTGCCTGGTTCACTGCGGGCTGCACGGCCAGTGTTTGTCCCCTTCCTTTTCTTCCTTCTTCCCAGGTCTGCTGGGGTCAGAGTCAGTGAGGATCTGAGGCTGGAAGGCATGAGCTGAAGAGTCCCCTGCCAGGCTACGGGGCTTCAGATGGCATCATTTGGGAACAGCTTTTTAAACTGTCTGGCTCTTCGGGGGATGAATAGTGGATTCCCAGAGAGTGGGGTTGAATCATTCACCCTTTGTCTCCACATTCTTATGCTCAGCGCAGCACCCTGTTGCACTTGGAGGAACCTCAAGGCACATGAATTGGTGGGCGGATGCATATATGGCTGGATGGATGGGCAGATGAATGATGAACAGATGAATGAACGGAAGACCGCAGTCAAGTCATTATCCCTCTCCCTCTACAAACTTGCCTCTTTCTCTCATTATCATATTTGCCTGGCAAAACTGGTAAGACCTAGCCCTGCCTTCTGCACATCACGGTCTACACTCAAGAAGAAAACCAGAAAAATCACCCTGGATCCATGGCCACTCTGTTGGCACTATTTCACTCTTCCTCAACCTCCTACATGTCTGCTTTCATCCTTGCTTTGGTTGATGGCTTCTTTCCTATCTTCTGCAGAAAACAGAAGAGAACATCCATGCTCACCCACTCACCTTCTGTGCTATACTCTGCCTTCCCCCTCGTTCCTGGGGAAAATTGCCTACGTTCCCATGTGCTACCGATGACCCCAGCTGCACATGGAAAGCAGCTTCTCACTGATGTGTGCACATGGCCCACTGTGCCCCAGGGTCATTGGCGAGCAGACGGCCTGTAATCTCTCCCATGCAGTGAAACAAAACCGCGCTTGGCCCCACAGCTCCTTCATCCCACAAACCCGATTCCTCGCTTTCCTTGGAGCAGAACTTCCTGAGTGAGTTGCCTACAGCTGCAGCCTCAATTCCTTTGCTCCCATTCTCTGTCTATCCTACTCCTAACCAGTTTTCTTTGGCACCAGTCCCTAAAGCCACAGTTCATCCAGGTGCCCTTTCTCACCATATTGAAAAGCCAATGGTCAGTTTCCGGTCCCAGGCTGATGAGGCTCCTCAGCAGCCCAGGAGGCAGATGACAGCTCCTCTCTCTAGGGATAGTTTCTTTTCTTGCCCATGCTGCCCCACTCTCCTGGTCCTATTTTACTGGAAGTTGCTTCTAAGTTTGTTTCTGCTCCCTGTGCCTCTCTCTAGCCTTGCTTGGTGCAGCACTGGGCTTTGAGGCTCAGTCCTCGGGCCCTTCTCTGCTCTGGCTCCACTCACTCTCTGAAAGTTTTCATTCAGTCTTAAAATGTAAAATACCCTCCATTTGACAACCCCCATTATATGTCCATCCTCACCTCTCCCAGAAGTCCGCCTGCTCCATAGCAGTCTTCAGTCAGGTATATAACACACAGGTCAAGCTTGACATGCCCCAAAGCCATCCCTGCTTTCCTCCCATTGTGCCCATCAAATCGGCCTCGGGGGAGGTCTTCCCTGTCCTGGGAGGCACATCCTGTCCCCTTCCTGTGACAGTCCAGCACTCGGCCCAAATCTCAGAGTCCACCGTAACTCTGCTGTTTTGATCCACACCCCACAAACCATCCAGTAGCAAACGCCACCAACTCAACCTTCACTCTGTACCAGAATCCACTCCTCTCTACCAGCTCAGTGTTCTCACTCGCTGTCTCTCACCTGGTTTTCCTGCTCCTGTCCCAGCCCCTCAAGGCTGTGTGCTACAGAGTGTAATTCGGGGTCCTCATGTGGGCCTCTTGGCCCTACAGGGCCCGAAATCATCTTGGCCCTCGTCTCCTGCATCTCTCCTCTGGCCTGTTCTGCTCCAGCTGCAACATCCCAGGTGTGCTCTTCCTGGATGTGCAGCTCCTACCTCAAGGAATGTGCCCTGGTCATCCTCTCTACAGGGCCCCTCTTCCGGCATCCAGAGCATTCTCACTTCCTCAGGCTGCTTTCTCAGGGAGGCCTCTTTAAATTTGGGTCTGTTATGGTTTATTTATTTATTTATTTATTTATTTATTTGGTGCCAGGGATCGAACTCAGGGCCTTGAGCTTGCTAGGTGAGCACTCTAACCACTGAGCTAAGTCCCCAGCCCTCTGTTATGGTTTAGATCTGAAATGTCCCCCTAAATTCCCATGTGTGACAGGTACTTAGATCATGGGGTGCTACACGGGCCTGGTTGGAGCTGGGTCACCGGGGGTGCGGCCTGGAAGAGTATATTCTTGTCCCTGGCTCTTCCTTGCTTCCTGGTTGCCATGGGTTGAGCACCTTTCTTCTGCCTTCCTATTTCTGCCCTGGAGCCAGCCGACCATGGACTGAAACTGAGCCATAATAAACCTCCCCTCCCCCAAGTTGTAGGTGTTAGGTATTTTGTCCCGGGGACGAGAAAATGACTAAGACAGGGTCCCTCCAACTGTCAGCCCCCATTGCCTCGGCCCACTTTCTCCTCTTCCGCCTGAAAGCCTCTAGGTGCCTTTTGTTATCAGTCATCATCATCTGCCTCCTGTGCCCAGAACAGAACCTCCAGGGAAGTGGGGCCTTGGCCTCCTTGCTGCTGGGTCTCCATCCACGCACGCAGCATGGCAGGACCGAGAACAGCGGGTGCCTAAGGGAGGGATACGTGTTTGAGCAGAGAAAGAAATCTCCATGGGCAGGAGCACTGTGTGCTCCACGTACCCTCCTGAGTCCCCACAGTAAGCCCCAAAGGCAGGATCAGATATTGCCTCACTTTGCAAGTAAGGAAACTGAGGCTCAGGGCCATGATTCCAATAGCACCTGGCAGGCACCTGGCAGCCCACGGAGATTGGCCAACATGCTCAGGGGTATTTCGGCGTAGTGGTCTCACTAGAAAATCTCGCCATGTAGAGGGCCTGCTCTGGATCTGTTAGCTGTCTGTTCCCTACCATCTTCCCCTACCATGTGGCAGGTATCAAGATCACTGCACAAAAGGACCAAAATGCCTGCCCAAGGTCACAGAGCCTGGATTCTAACACAGACCCGTCCCCCTTCACAGGCGCTATTGCTCCTCTTCTGAGGAGCAGGAACACTGGGAGGCACGAAGGGAGTTTGTGAGAGGAGCAGGGTCCGGCTCCGGAGTGCCACTGGGAACACCCCTTACTGTGCCACGCCAGGGACATTGCTGTGCAGCCTGGAATCAGCACGGGAGAACTGGCATGGAGCACGGAGGGTGGGACAGGGTGGGGGTGGGGGGCTCCAGGCAGGTTGCTGCTTGTGCCCAGGCTAGGGGGATTCAGGGCCATGCACAGGGGCTGGAACTGTTGTGGGTGTGGGGTGAGGGACGAGTCCCAGGCAGGGTAGCCATGGCTGGCCCTGAGGGCGAGGTGGGAGCTCTGAAGGGTCAGGTTGGCAACTGTTATCTGCCTAGTCAGCCCCCCCATCCTCCCTACGCTGTCTTGCTGTCTCTTCTCCCAGAGGCTGGTCAGTGTGGACAGGACCCCACACTTCTGGCTTCCCGGTAGCCAGAGGGAGGGAGTGGGTCTTGGGAGGCCGTCTCCAGCTCACTCTGTCCTGGACCATGGTGGACTCAGCCTCTCACGGAGCCGCTCTACAGCACCCTTCTTCCCTGGCTCTACTCACTTCATCTTCCTCTTGCCGCTGGCACCCGAGATGGTAACAGCTCTGCTGCTGTAGGGTTCAGGTTCCTGCCAGGTCCCCCGCGGTCCCTCCGCTTGGCCCCTGAGATACCTCTAGTATGAGCAAGCTGCCTACTGCCTGCTGGATCCCGATGCCAAGATCCTCTTGCCCAAGCACAGGATGGAGTGGCCCTGGGCTGGGCAGGATCCTGGAGCTACCCGAATGATCCTGGCTGCGTGACCTAGGCTCCCGGATTTGGGGCAGACCCTGGGTCTTGCACCCTAAGCGCTAGTCCCACAACAGCCATGCTGAGTGAGTCTGGGCTTGACTTTAACGTCTTCAGACCTGAGTGAGTTCTGTCAAATGGGGACAGTGACCTGTCTACTTGAAGGTGGAGGAAGAGCAAAAGGACCCTCCCTCTCCAAAATGAGGACCCCTAGGAGTCTCTGCTCACACTGCTGGCCCAGCATCTGGCTGCCCAGCTTGTGTCCTGCAGCCTGTGTGTATTGAGCAGGGCACATGCTGTGGATGCAGGGTGGTGGAGCGGACAGGAAAGCTGGAAGCCTGGCAGTGGTTGGCGCCCCTCCCACAGGGCCTGGCCACTTTCCCTGTGCACAGTCTCTTCCTGGCTCCCTCTACTCTCAGGCCCTCCAGGACAATTAAGTTAATTGCCTCTGACTCCTCACCCCTGGAGAGAGGGCACCGCATGCTCAAGGCCCACAGGCCAGGCTGCGGTGGGAAGCTGGGTGCTGGCCATCTCTTCCTAGGTCTGGGCAAAGCCGGATTCCAAGCAGGGGTGAGAAAGGCAGCTAGGGGAACAAGAGCTGGTGACCAAACTGTCAGGTGTGTCTGGAGCCCATGCCACCGGCACAGGCCACCTTCCTGCCCTAAGAGGAAGCCCACTCTCTGCACACCCCTGCCTGTGGAGGAGCGGACCTCATTCCCCCTGCCAGTCACTCTTCCTGCTGACCTGAAGAGGTGGATATTGAGGCCAGGAGCTACATGGCCAGGGAGTGGGAAAATGCCCACCCAAAGCCTGAGACACACTGCAGCCTTCCTGCCCCACTTCCTATCATTCACTGTGTGAATGTGGCTGGTGACAGAGGTGTGGAGTACTGATTGAAGGGCTGTCAGTCACATGTGACCTGTGATGGAGACCAGGAGAGGACAGATGGATGTCGACTTTCTAAGCCCCAGATAGAGGCCAGGCCAGAGCTGTCTTATCCACAGGCGCGTGGGGCCTGTCCTGAGTGAGCATGCCTGGTCTGTGGGGCGGCTCTCCCCATTCTCTGCAGAGCTCAGTGCTTCCGGAGAGGCTGGCTGCTCTGGGGCTGAGCTCTGGACTCCGGCCCTGGTCCCCTAAGACTCTGTTAGGTGACTTTGTTGTTCTGATCTCTGCAGCCTGGAACAGGGCTGGTCCTGCCTGGCCCCACCAAAGGGTGTGCACACGTGGGGCAGGGTCCATCTCTCTGGACACCTGGGATTCTGCACCCTCATTTCTGGCTGCGGTTCGAGTGAACCAATCACATCTTAGAAGAAGAGGTGACCACAGGAGATCCAGCCCGTCCTGCTAGACACACTCCTTGCAGGGCACCTGGTTGCTGCCACAGAGGAAGCACCTCTGGTCACGCCACTCATGGGTGTGAAAACTGCCTTCCAGAAACTTCCACTAGACACCTGCCTCCACACGAAGCCCACGGACTTGTCTTCGGATACAAAGAATCCACAGCAGCTTTACCCATTTTGGGTGTTCCTGACAAAAATCCAGGAAGTACCAGTCACGTTCGTTCCCAACTTACAGATGAAGAACTGAAGGCAAATAGCTCTGGTGAATCTCGATCCACGCACCTGCCGTCATCAGTATGTGCCTGCACTGAGCCAGCAGCCCTTCCTCGGGGTTGAGAACACTTCCGTTCTTGATGCCCACCTGTAGAGAGGAGGCTCACAGGCCACACCCGCCGGGCAACCTATTTAAATGGTTCCAGAGGCAACATGTGGACAGGACCAGAGAGGAATCATTGCTGAGAGGGGAGGGCTAAGGGAGGAGGCAGAATCGCACAGAGAGAGAGCGCACACTGTATTATATTTTCTTGGAGCTGACTGCCACCCCCCGACCCTGCTACTTTTTTCAAAGTACACATCACGAGACAGTGAAGTTTTGGGGAAAAGGGAAGGATTATCTCAGAGGACTGAAGAGTAAGCTGGAAAACCCACTGATATCCAGGGAGGAGGTCTGATGTCCGCTGGCCAGGGTACCCCGCAAGCCCTGCCTCAGATCTCACCATGTTCCTGCCGCCACTCCCTGGGGGTGGTTTGGTTTGGGGGAAGATGTTGTATTGCGACCAGTGGCCCTGTGCATGATAAGCATGGGCTGTCTAAGTGTCTCCAAGGAGGGTGGAGCCAGGTTTGCTTTAGAAAACCCTTGACCACGGATCCTAGGGTTTGAGCTGAATGGGCCTCGAGAGTACCCTGTCCACTTTGTTGAGCAGGACCGGGCACCCGGAGAGGCTGGCTACCGTGTCGCTCTGCTGATGGGAGCTGCAAGGCTGGTGTCCTTTGGTCTGGACCAGCAGGAGAGTGAGCAACAGTGTGTGTGAACTTGCTCACCGCACAGATACCACATGCCCACCCAGCACCAGGTTCGGCCAGCAAGCAGAAGCTGACCTCAGCAGTGGTCTCCTTGACAGAGGAGCATAACTAACTGGAGATGCATGGTCAGATCAGAGGCTGACCCACGGGGGTCTGTCATGTGTCGCTCCAGTTAACACTGAACTTCCAGGTGGCCTGCGCACAGTGGGGTGCTGTGGCCTCAGCTGGGGCCCCAGGGGGAATTGGCTGGTAAGGGAGGCAGGAACCTGTGCAGCCACAGCCCACTGCCCCTTGCCAGGCTCCTGGCCCTGGATGCCAT
This sequence comes from Hystrix cristata, assembly GCA_004026905.1. NCBI lineage: Eukaryota > Metazoa > Chordata > Mammalia > Rodentia > Hystricidae > Hystrix > Hystrix cristata. The sequence continues at coordinate 75,540 of PVJO010002854.1, read as the reverse complement.
TGCTTCCTTTGCCCAGGGGCAGGCCACCTCCATGGCTCATAGGCTCCTGGTCCCAGTTTTGCGGCTTGGTGGGGGACCGGAAGGGCAAGGATCCTTGCCAGATAGGAGCAGACTCCCAACCAGCCTAGACTCCCTGGGAAGGCCATGTTGTGGCCAGCAGGAAGATGAGTGAGGCCTGGGAGGCATTAGAGATGCCTTCCTGTCTGTCCCCTGCTGCCAAGGATGTGTCCCAGTCCAGGACAGAATGTCCACTCCAGGATCACCACATACCTCCTTTGCAAGATTCCTTCAGGCAGCATCCCAAGGGGCTGGGTGTGCAGACAGGCCCTGCAGGCCAGCATTTGGATCCAGGCACAGCCCGGTTGAAGGAGAGGGCACTGGAGGCACAGGGCAGAGTGAGGCTGCATTCATGGTGTGCGCCCCGCTGGTGGAAGGACTGCCTCAGCACCAGTGCCCAGTGAACACTGCAGAACCTCACTGTGGAGGGTGGGGCTCCAGATCAGGAGACCCCAAGCACAAGGCTTGTGCATCACCATGACTAACCATCTCGGGCATGTAGCAGGCACTTGAGACATACAGAATAATGCTGATAACAGCGTGGATGTAGTGACAGCCATCAGTTGTCACTTATGAGAGTTTAGCACTGGGTCAAGCAATAAAAACACACAGGTTTCTCTTAATCATGGAGCCGCCCCCTGACCTGGCCCTCTCCATACCAGGAAAGAAGAGCAGGTGAGGAGGCTACCTGCCCGAGTACACACAGCTGGTGTGGGGCCAAGCTGGGATCTGAACCCAGTCTGTCTGACTCAGGATCTCCTGATGCTGCCCACAGGTATGGGCTGCTGTCTGCTTGGGGCTGAGCAGAGGGTGTGCCTCCCCCAGGCTGGGAGTGGGTGGTTGGCATTAGCTCCTCTTGCCATGGTCACAGGATGCCCCCGGCCTCTGAGCAGGCTCTCCCTGCCTACCAGTGAGGCCGTGGTATGCTGACAAATTCCAGGCAGCTGGCTCTGGGAAGCCCTGTCTCAGGTGTCTGCTCACTTCCTTGGGGCAAGTATTTCCAGGGCCACTGGTGCCAAGCTGCCACGCTGCTGTCAAAGGCTGCAGGTGGAAGAGATACAAAATCCGGAGAGGGTACCAAGGATGCCAGTGTCCCTGGGGGGAAAGGGAGGATCTGCCCCTTGGAGGGGCTCCGACACCCCTTCCTCAGCCCAGCAGGAGGAAGGATGGAAGCTCAGGCCAGGGCATCTGAGAAAGTTAGGGCAGGTGCTGCACCAGGTTGGGGAGAGACGAGGGGCTGGGGGCCAGGAGAGGAGAGCTGGCCAGGACTGCTGCTGCACAGGGTTTAGGGGGCCCAAGGCTGGGGCAGGATCCACCTGAGTGAGCTGCTCTTCCTGCCCCCTCCAATCCATTCTGTCCCCAGACAGCCAGTTTAATATCTCTTATTAATTAGGGCTGTCGAATGGGCCGTCACACTGCATATTACTTCATTCAGGGACCATTAGGTCCCCGTGTTCTGTGGCCACCAGCTCTCTGGCCCCTCTCTTCCTTCCCTCCCATCTTCCCCACAAGGGCTCTGGTGCCCAGGCTGCTCTGACATCCCAGAGGACCAGGTTGGATGAGTGTCCCACCCCTTGGACCTGGGGATGATCTAGGTAGGGCCCACACAGGTGAGCAGAGTTCACTGTGCAAGTTAGAAATTGGCCATCAAGGCCCACATTCTACCACTTGCTGTTGGCAAGGAGCAGTAGGGTGTGGCCGTGGAGGCTGAGGGTGGGCCATGAGCCACCCCGGCAAACATGAGTCCTGTATGTGGAGGCTGTTGGCTAGGCCGCAGGGACGAGCCTGGGTTCCCACTGTGCCAGCACAGAGGCTGGTCTGACATGGCTCCCTGGAGCATGCCCAGCGCCCTGCCCCAAAACCCGGGCTTGGCACAGGGCGTGGCTGCCACACTCCAGCTCAGACCTCCCTGTCTCCACCCTGCCATGGTGGCGTGGGGGGACTGCCACAACTCTTTTGCCCTGTGAAGGTTGACAATGATGACCTAGCTCTGTGGTCACACCAGAGAAAGATGTACCTCAACGAGCGCAGTGCCCGTGAGGCAGCGTGCTCCACATGCATGGCACGTTCCGTGTGCTGTGTGCATTCTGCATGCTCTGTGCATGTGATGTGTTCTGTGTTCTCCATATGCATCCTGTGTGCCCCGTGTGTATGGCACATTCCATGTGTTCTGTGTGCTCTGTGTGCTACTGGGGACAGAACCCGGACGTCTGTTCTCTGAAGAGGAAGATAACTCCATCTCCATTGTCACCCTCCCCCAGCTGAGTGCAGGGAACACCACCACCATGGTTACCCCTGTGCCTGCCCACTGTCGTGCTCACCCCATCTCCCAACCTGGGGTGTCACGAGACCAACACTGGCCCTGTAATCTTCTGCATTTGCCAGGAAGCCGCAGACTACAATGTCACATACGTGACTTCTCTCTCCTGATAACTGGATTTTGATATAACTGGTTTCCTTCATAACTCCATGTATTTTCTCTCATGCATGTAAGGCCACTATTGGGAGAAAGGGTCCCTGTACTTAGCATCAGATGCTAAGGGGTTCAAAGCACAAGGCAAGGGAAGAACCTTGCCTGGGCCACCACCAGAGCCCAGCCAGCTGCTCAGTGCAGACTCGGGGCAGGCCCAGCCCCTTCTGCTCAGGTGCAGGCTGTGGAGTGGAGTCGAGAAGCCCCTGCTAGGGGATAGATTTTCACACCGTTAGGCAGTAATTCCCTCCAAGCTCCTTGCATATCAGTCATAAATGATGTGGCTTCATGAACCATATTCTCCCCAGCCTTAACTCTACCCAGACTCCTCAGCCTGCCTGGGGGATCAGTGATAGGCCGACATCCGCCTAGCTGACGGGGTCAGACCTAGAGGTGGGGGCATGTTGGGATAGCGTTCACTCTTGTTCGTTAGTCAATCTGAAGCACCACCAACATGTCCCGCCTCCTGGGACCACTGTAGGGTGTGAGACTATGGGGCTGCAGCGGTGGGGTCGGCCACAGGCACTCAGTATGGGTGGGTCTCTTGGGGCAGACAGTGGGGCGACTAAGTGCTGTATTTTGGGGTTAGCGAGAGAGCTGAGGGAGCTGGGCCAAGCAGTGACCTATGATCCTATTTCACACACGTCCCCAGCGCTCTGCTGTGGTCTGAATCCACAGTTGTGTGTGTGTGTGCATGTGTGCGTGTGCGTGTGCAAGTATGTGGGCATATATGCATGCACCACGAGTAACCAGGGAAGTACTGGGAGGCTCCCCTTTGGGGACATGTGGGCAATGGTTAGCAGGAAATGGTACCCATGGCTGTTCTCATTCATGAGACTACCAGGGACACCAGAGGTGGTGGGGTGTGGAGAGGCAGGGTGGAGCCCAGGGGAGCAGCTGCTGCCCAACCTGACCCAGATGCTACTGTCTTCTGTCCTGCCTCTGGGAACACACAGACCCTGAGAGTGGCAACACAAGAAGGGAAGGAAAAGGCGCTGGGGACATGAGGAAGGTCACATGCACTGGGAAGTGGGCACCTCCAGCTCCAAGAGATAAGGGCAGCAACCTCCTCCCCTGGGGTGTGCAGACCTAATTCCTCACTAGAACACGGGACTCCTCCCCACTTCACAGATGAGCAAAGAAAGCAAGGCTCTGAGTTCAACACCTGGTCTGAGCCACACAGGTCGGGGAGCAGCCAAACCTGGGGGTCAGACCCCATTATGGGGCTAACCACAGGCCTCTTCCCAGACCTGAGCCTTTCTGCCTCTGAGGGGAGGTCTGCTGCTCTGGCCTGGAGGCTGAACTCCACCAGCAAGGAAGAGGCCCTGAGCTTGCATGAGCCCAGTGTGCTTCAGGAATTGGGCTGCGGAGAGAAGCCAGGGAAAGCTGCGGAAGTCTTCGAGGAGGACAGGGTGAGGACCTAGATAGGAGAGTCTCTGAAGAGGGCCCAGCCTGTTATGGTCTGTGCCTTGATGTCCCCCCAAAGGCTCGGGCTATCACAGATGGGGCTTTTTCAGAGGTGGCTGGATCTGGAGTGTGTGATTACTAAATTAGCCCACCGATTGGTTTGGCGTAGTTCTGCTGGGATCAGCGATTTGATACGAGGATTAAGGGTATTAGGATTAAGGGTACTAGGATTAAAGGTAGGAGTGCTACCCACACTAAGGCCAGGTAGCCTGGATAAAATATAAGGGAAAGAAAGAGGCTTGCCTACCCCTTTCACTTGCCTTGCTGCCTTCTGCCTGTCTGCCCTGTCTGCCATGCCACCCTGCCTTGGAGCCAGCCGAATATAGACTGAAACCTCTACGAACTGTGAGCCAAATAAACCTTTCTTCCCCTAACTTTGGGTGTCGGGTATTTTGTCTCAGCAATGAGAGAAAAGTAACTAAGACATAGCCCCAGCCAACCAATCCCTGCCAGCTCCCAGCAGTGCCCCACTGGATACAACTCATCCCGTCTCACGCCTGAGCTTTCCTGCCTGTAGGAAGGTGGGCCTCAACCAAGGACTATGCACTGAGCACCTACTAGGTTTGCAAAGCACCACGTTACAGTGACAAACGCCACGGCAGGGCCGTGTCCCAGACACGCTCAGTGTAGAGACTACTGTGAGCCATCTTCCTCTGACTCTCTGCTGTGTCACGGAGGTGGTCAACTACTTCCTCTGGGACCCTTCCAAGCTATCCTGTCCCAGCTGTGACCTCCACTTTGTTCTTCCTTCCTCCTTTCTCAAGATGCTGCTGTGAACATATAAACAGGCGAGTATGGGGAGCATCCTGTGTATGGGCATCTTCATCCACACCAGGCTTACTCATAGGGATGACAAGAATGCCACCAGGGGCAAAGCTCCCTCCCAAGGTGGCCTCCTGGGGACAAAGCGAAGGGTCAGCCACTGAGGGGGCCCACTCAAGGTGAACCCACCCAACCCCTAGTCCTGCCTCCCCAGGGAACCCCTTGGGTCCCTCTCTCCAGAGCCTCCTGGCAGCTCCCTCTGCACCTCCAGGATAAGCCCTCTGCCAGCCACCATGACATCCTCTTAGCTGTTTCCTGCATATTCATTAAGAATATTAGCATTATTAATGGCCCATGGTCTTCATCTAGCAAATGGAACAGGATATTAAGCACCATGTCCGACACATGAAGTGGGCCAGTGAGGTTGGGTGGGTGGGAGACTCCAGCGGAGGCTAGACAGGCAGGACCCGACTTGGGTACAGCCCACGGTCTATGCCAGGCAGCTCCAGGTCCCAGCCATGTGTCCCTCTTCCTCCCACGATGCCCTCGGGCTCCCAGCAGCCACCTCCTAGTTGCAGTGAGCCCTGGGAAGATACACTCAAATGAGAATTTGCGAAATGTAATTAGGAAGGTAAATTTCCCAGCAACGAAGATTACATAATGCATCCCACAGCCAAACACCCACCCGTTGGGATCTGGTTTGAAAACTGGATTTATTTGTCATTTAGGATAACTCCCCTGATGGTCGCTTCTTTCAGAGGGACATGAGGGAGTTGGTGGTCTGCTGGGTGCTGTCTTGGGGAGAGGAGACACTAGGGGACAGAGCCCCTGCGTACTCACGCCTGGTCACCTGTGTCTGTGCATAGAGGCCATCCATAATCTCTGCCCTGCGGCTGGGTTGTAGAAGGTCCTGGTCACATGGGTGAGCTCATTTTCTGCTCTGCGCGGGGACAGCCTGAGGCCCAGCAGATGGCACCTCCCAGGAGCTGTCAGAAATGTAGATTCCTGGCCACACCCTGATCTGCCCACTCTCAACCTGTGGCCCCAGAGAACTGCTGTCTCAGAGCCCACACCCTACAGCAGGGAGGAACTTCAGTGCAGGGGTGAAGTGCACAGAAGTGGCACTCCCACCCTGGGCCTGGTCTGGAGGACATCGGCTCAGGAGCCCCAGGGGACAGGGGTCACTGGTAAATACTGGTATTTCCACCAGGCATGCCAGGATAGAAGGTGGTCTCGAGGCCTTGAGGAAGGACACAGGGGCTGACTCTGAGTCCACGGGATGGTCACCTGGATACCCCCAGGGCTGGGCAGGGCTCGAGGATCCCTGAGTGCCCCTGATACAAGAGGGACTCTGAGTGTCCTTCTCTGAGAATTAAAATGAAGCGGCCCCATCTGGCATCAGAGACGGTGAGGTTCAGGCCCTCAGCACATCACATGAAGAAGAAAGTCACAGGCTAGTGGCACCACCTGTTCTAGGACTTGGGCCCCCAGCAGGAGGTGCTTGTCCCCTACCTGTCTGTACCTGTGAACACCTGCTCTGCCCGCTGCCCAGCCCCAGTGCACGCCAGCCAGGGAGACGAAGCCGGCACGCCGGAGGCTCACAGTAGAATCCAGCCTGGAGCTGGGACAGGCAAGAGGAGTGTTGTGGGATTTCTGGTGTGTGGGAGGGACCCCAGACCACCTTACATGCTGTTCCTTCCAGAGAGAGTCTGTGCAACGGCCGGTCACCTGACCTGCCCTCCAGATGCTCCTCAATGCAGTGGGAACTGGCGGGTCTCCAATGTCACACCCACAACCTACCTCCACCCATGATTGCTGTGGGGCCATGAAACATCTTTGTCCCCAAGGACTGGGAAACTGTCCTCGTACGTCCCTAAAATCCTCAGGTGGCCTAGTGTCCCTGAGCTTCACTCTCCTTTGAGGATTTAAGAGGTGTAGACGCCTGGGCTGGGGCATGGGAGGTGGCAGGGTCCATTCTATTTCTCCAGATGGGATTGTGCCAGAACCCTGCCAACCTTCACTACATGCCTTCACCACTCATGCTGGGCAGGAGTCACTGGTCTGGTGTCAAATCTAAGTCCCTCTTGCTATTTCAGCCAGATTCCTCTTGCTTTGTGTTGTTCCTAGCTGAGGTGATGGTCTGGGCCTTCCTCCTACAAACTCAGCCAGGACTAAAGCCAAAAACAGCCTGCTCCCAGGGACCCCCACTTGCTATAACTTCTGCTGCTCCCACACCCATGACCATGTCTTTGCTCCTTTGAGTTCTGCTCAGCCTGGACTTGGGCCCTGCAGCACACTCATGTCCCAAACAACCACCCTCTCTTGGCTGCCCCTTCCCTGAGGACCTCTCCTCCTGAGGGCAGCCTTGGTAAGACAGGAGTGTCACTGGGGCTGGAAGATGGCTGCAGCCCATGCTAGGAAGTGAGCTTGCGAACTGGCTGTGACAACCACTCAGGTGTGGGCAGTGTCCGGAGCATGGGGAGGTTGGGGAACAGGGCCTAGCCAGATCTTGGGATCAAGTGGGACCGCCTGCACCAAGGACACCAGGCTGTTTCATGCTTCTAAACTTTTCAGAACTCAGGCCCCGGCTGTCTTGCGCAAGCTCTTTTCAAAAAGGCACATGGCCTAGTGCTGCCCATGTGGTAGGTGACGGGAAAGTGCTGGGAAAGCACAGGGAACCTGCCACACTTTGCCAGAATTGCACACTACACTGGGGCCCCTGCAGATGCAGTGGGGCTTGCCCACCCTTGTCTATGCCCTCCAACAGCCTGTCTCCAGGCAGGTGGGCAGAGCAGAGCCGCTTGAGGGCTGGGGCCCAGCCGCATGGCTCTTATCAGGGCCCATTCTGTCCTATGAGTCAGGAGCAAGCTCTTCCTAGACTAGGACAGGCATGTTCCAGGACACACCTGCCACAGTGCAGAGGCCAGTGCTTTCCCAGTCTTAAACCTGTGTGGACAATTCTCTACCCACTGCTATAGATTGGGTTTTAAATGTCCCCCAAAGGCCCATGTGTTGAATGCTTGATTGCCAAGCTATGGTGCTACTGGGAAGTGGGGAACATATAGGAGTGGGGCCTAGTGGGATGAAGTTGGATCATTGGAATGTGTCTTTGGAGAGGGTGTTGGGACTCTGGCCTCTCTCTGCTTCCCAGGTGCCATGAAGTGAGCAGCTTCACTGTACCACATGCACCTACCATGACGATCTGCCTTGCCACAGGCCAAAAAAAATGACAGAGCCAAGCGACCATGGACTGAAACCTCTGACACTGTAAGCCTGAGTAACTCTTCATTTCTTTTGTTGTTTATCTCAGACATTTTGTTACAGCAATGAAAACCTAACACACATTGAGAAACAAGGTCCTTCCTAGCAGTGCACACACAGCCTCATGTGGCCCTGGAGCTCTACACACTCAGCCACACTCCCCTGAGCCCTACAAACCTGGCTGCTTCAGATCCAGCTGGGATCCAGGCCCTCATTGCTCCAGTGGCCTTTGCTTAGTGTATCAGTGCCACTCTGTGCTCTGCTCTGAGCTCCCACAAGGGGCCATGGGGCACACTCTTAAGTAGATGTGCACACACTCACATGTGTATTTTCCTACAGGTGCACACATCCATCCATTCCCCATGTACAGTCTTACACACACAGTTCCATGCACACACTAGATGCCAGTAGTAGGCCTTCAGTTGTGACAACTCAAAATGTCTCCAGAACTTGCCAGAAGTCCCCAGACAGGGGCTAGGAGGCAGGCATTCCTCCTGGCATCCTTCACATGCATGTGTCCTCGCCACGCACACTGCGGCATGCCCATATGCCACATCCTGCCCTGGTCTGCCTGCCCGGCCTGGCCGCCCATGTCCTGCCTGCCTGCCCGCTATGCCAGGCTGTGGTGCCTGCTTCCCTCACAGCTGCGCTGCTGGCGCCTGGCTGGCCTGGCCTACCCAGAAGGCAAGGGGGAGGTGACGGCTCTTTTCCCGGTAGGCGCCTGGCTATGGAAGAGGCGAGTGTGGATCTAATCTTCTGCTGATTAAATGTCCCTCATTAATGAGTTTCTTTAATTAATGAAGTTTTTGGGTCTGCTCCACTTGCTTTATTCCAGCCACACTCTGCCTCCTCAGCACAAAGCGGGGCCATTTCCTCCGGGTAATTGAGGGAGCCGCGGCCGTTCCTGCCGACGCTGCACTTTGCTGATTGCGCCTGTCAACTCCGGGCTGACAACTCCATTTTTAAACATTTTCTTCTCCAGAAGCCATGCGCACACGCATGCTCGCACACACCGATGGGGGCACATCCCAGGCACCCCACCTCAGTTACACACCAGGCAATGTATGCTCATGCCCATGGGCAGGGCATGTCACATGGGCAGGTCTGAGCTGCCCACATGCTGAGAGGCACGCGGCTAGCGTTGCCTCACGCTGTGGGCAAGCATGCTCCTGCTTGAACACATGCACGGGCAGGCACATTTCCCTCTGCACTTCCAACAAGTGCATATGACATGCACTGGGAACAGCTGTGTGCAACACGTCAGCTCACATACCTGTATTCCTCACACGCACACTCACCTCTCACACTGTACACTTGCTCTTTAGTGCACATGTCCACGTCTCACACACATGTATGCACTCACATGCATGCGCACCCACCCACACACGGTGCATGCTGTCACACTGTTCACTCACTCCTGAACACACACGTATGCAACATCATAAGCACACACATACGAGCACATCCACACATATGCATCACTCACATACATACACAGTGCATGTTCTCACAGTGCTCCCTCTCACTTTTGAACCCATGCACATACACACCACGTCACGCCATGTCCAGGTAACACATGCATTCACACTCACCTGAGTGCACACACAGACATGAACATATCATGTAGCACCTGTTGTTATTAGGTAACGCATGCACTCCCACCTCACCCCCATGCACATGCACACGGCGTGTGCTCTCATAATCCTGCCCAGGCTCACACTCAGGTCCGTATTCACATATATCCCCCTGGAGTTCACACCTCATGTAACTAACCCTCCACCCAAACGCATGACGCCAGCCCAAGGTAGGGCACACAGTAGCTGACACCAGACAGTGCAGTCCCACACCAGTGGAAGCAGACCTGGCGGTGGACACTGAATACACCAAGAGATCATGTCTCCAAGTCCACCTGTTGTGCAAACATCCCTGCTTGGCTGCTCCTCAGCCCTGGGCTCCAGGGCCTGGAAGGACGATGTACTCCTTTTTCTTAGTCACAAAGAGCTCTCTGAATTAAAAGCATTTATCTTCTCCTGCTGACAAGCATGTTGGGCTCCTTCTCTGTGGGGCTGGCCAGAGGCTGGGCAGTCAGGGGCCACTGCTTAAGACCAGGGAAGAGGGAATGTCGCCTCCTCAACTCTCTTGCAGGTGGGCACATGGTGGCACTGGGTCAGAACTGGAGAGGACAATTCTTTAGGACAGGAACTGGCCCCTCACAACCAAGAGGAAGCAGCAGATCCTCCCAGAAAGCTGAAACAGGATCCGACACCAGGAGTCAGCTGGGAGAGGCTGCATCCAGGCAGGATGACATCCTTGTGACAATGAGGGAAGGGCAGCCAGTTTGTGCTGGGGAGGACACTTAGACTCTTCATCCCAATCAGATAAGGTGGCATAAAGGGTATCACTATCCCCATATTTTAACTTGGGAAACTGAGGCAAAGAGAAGCCAGCAAGTGTCAAGGACCTCCTGGTGGCAAGTGGTGGGGCTGAGATCCGGGCACAGTTCTGCCTGTTCGCTGGCCCATCTCATCCCCTGCCCCTGCCAGCCTGCTCCTCATACCTCCAAACTGCTTGCCACACCTGGGAGACACATACTGTCATCTCCATTTCACAGGTGAGGAAACTGAGGCTGGAGAGATATGTGATTACCAACAGCTCACACAGGGTCAGTTGTATAGGTCACATAGGACAGGTCAGAGCCTGAGCCCAGGCTGTTTCCATCTCTCTCTGTCCATTTTGAGCCCAGGTTGGCCGCAGCCTCCTAGGAGATTTGCCCCAAGTCCAGTGTATCCTGAGCTGTGCCAGGCCGGCCCCTTCCCTGGGCAGCTGCGGGGAGCCTCAGGGCCAAGATGGCATCTGACTGCCAGGCACCTGCCACACATCTGTTCCCAGATATTCTGTGTGGACTAGACACAATCAGTGAGTGCCAAGCACCTACTGCAAGCTGGCACTTCTGGAGGATATCACAGTTTTTGGTTTTGCAAACGGGGAAACTTAGCTTCAAAGAGAAGGACCAGGGTAAGGGCCTGCAGCTCACAGAGGGCACCTGCAGCCCAAGCCTTTCTGCCTGGACCAGCGCTTCTCAAAGTGTGTGCCATGGAACCCTGCTCTTCTGGAACATTGTAGAGAAGTAACCAGGTCAAGGTCACCACACAGTCCCTAGAAAAGACAGAGAAGGGCTGCCATAGAGAGACACACAACTGTGCACCGCTTACATTCCCACACTGCTCCAACCCAGGCCTTTTTTTTTTTTTTCTCGTTTGTTTTGTTTTGTTTTTGCTAAAGGTCCATTAGACGCAGAAGTCTCTGGGAAATGGAGCCAGATGCCATGCTGGGTAGGAAGTTGGTTCCCTCAAAGGACAGCTTTCCCATTGCTCAAAGAGGGTCTCCTCCTAGGCCATGCAGAGGGCCTATGCTGAATGACAAAAGGGTCCTGACCCACTTGGTGGTACCTCCCACTAAGCTGAAGGCCAGAGCACAGCCGGGGCCCAGGCAGCACAGACAGCTGGCTTCCTGGGGACCAGTCCTGGACACTGAAGGCAAGGGCTGCATCCTGAGGACCCAGGGAGGACAAAGCTCTATACTCCAGTGTGTGTGACCATAGGGCCCCAGCAGGGTGGTGGTTGTGGATAAACATGAATGCAGGCCGAGGAGGGCACAGGCCAGAGGGGTGTACCTGAGCACCCCCAGGGTGGTGTGCATGGCAAGGCATAGGACTAGGGACAGGTGAGGACTCCATGGGCCCTTCTGTAATAAGCAAGGACAGAGAATAAATCTGCAACTGCAATCGGCTCAAAAAACCCAGGAAGCTGAAGCTGGAGTGTGAAGACAGGCAGAGGAAACTACTGGGAGCCAAGCTGGGGCCCCTCTGTGAATGAGGGTTACCTGGAAAGCAGGGGAGGCTGCAGAGGGGCGAGGGCAGAAGCCAAGGCCTGCCTGGTGGTGTAGGAGGGTCTCTTGGTCACACTGTGGGAAGCCAGGGTTATACTTTTCTTCACACAGAGGTTCAGAGAGGGTGTTAGGGGCCCAGGTCACATAGCAAATCAAACAGGCAAGGGGCGGGTGGCTGCTATGGGGCCAGGTGTTCTGATGTCCAAATACTTAGAGGCCCGGGGCTGAGTCCTGTGTGGTCAGGGGTCCCTCGAGAATACCTTTACCTCTCCAAGGTCATTTCCTCACCTGTAAAGCAGGCCCCATGAGAGATCCCACCTGGGCCATGTGAGAATTACAAGTGTAGATGCTGGTCAGCAGCCCGCACAGTGTGGATGGCGCAGGCACCCCAAAGCCAGCAATGCCCAGCGATGCTGGCTAGAAATGGGCTTATTTGTAACAACTGTGCTCTCCAGACACCCAGGGGGTCTTGGAGAACCTGCCTAACCCTCATGACCTCACGGGGATAGGACAGAGGACAGCAAAGAGACCCCGAGCATAAGGGAACAGGGTCTTTCCCTGTGCCTGAGTTTGTAAGAAAGTTGGAGAGGTTTGCACTTTATGACGCTTTTTTGAAATACTGTCTGGGTCAAGGGAAATTAAATACTGCAGCTTTTAACTGAAGTCACACTGAAAACACCCTCGCAGTAAATAAAAATATGATTTACCACTGTGACACTTTCATTTAGCAACCCCCTTGTGCAGCTCATTTGTAATTATTCCCAAATGCCTTGAAGGCTGGGCCTGCCAGGCTTCCCCAGTGGTGCTGTCCCTGACCTGCACTCCATCATCCCCCCAGGTGGGGAGGTGGCCGGGGGTTCATGGGGGTGGGCGAGAGCAGCACTGTCCGGAGAGGCAGGCTGGGTCCTAGTGTGGCTCATTATGATTGAGATTAAACTGAAAAATCAATTTTTAATTGAATGTATTCTTTGAACAGGCCCTGTTGCCCATGGCTGAACACTAATGGAATTTCCATTATAAGCTCCTTACATGACCCCTACCCAACCTGCTGACCTCAGAGAAGGGTTGACCAGCCCGGCAGATTGCCCCTCCTGGGCTGCCCGGAACTCAGCTGGGCAAGAGCACCAGAGGTGAGCGCTGGGCGTGCAGGCGGGGAGTGGGTGGCTGGCAGAGGGGGAGGTTGTGGCTCTCCGGGTCATTCCCCTCCATCTCCACACGTGGCTCCTCCTTGTGTCACCGGAGCCCAGGCCTGGGACTACAAGACTCAGAGGGACCTGGATTGGGTCCCTGTGCCCACATTCTGGACAGCCTCGTTTCCAGGCGCGTGCCCATGCTGGACCCCCAGGCAGCCCCACCTGCTCTCTGCCCACTGGCCTCCTTCCTGCACAGGCCACCGAGGAGCTATCCAGGGCCACCCTGGGTAACCCTGGGTTCTGGCATGTGATGTGCCAATGGTGCTATCTCCAGAGGGAGGTCCTGTAAGTCAGGTCTAAGTCTCTCGCCCTTTTCTCTCTACTTCCTAGCTGTCCCTCCTCTCCCGGCCCCCGGCATGGGGCTCCTGCAGGGCCACTGCCACCTTTAGTTGTGCAGCATCACTGCCCGGTGTAGTCTGAGCCTCGGACACTGGAGCTGGGGCTCCCTCCCTGCAGGACTGCCTCTACTCAGCTAAAGGTGGCCCCCCTGGCCCATGAGAGACACAATCTCACACCCAGGGCTCGCCAGGAGTGGGCAAAGGGCATCCACCTCCAGCTGGGCCCCACGTCTGGCCACGACTCTAATCTGAGGTCTGGGTGGTGCCCACGAGGCACTCCTGCTGGAAGCACTGACCGATGAGGACTCCCACTTCCCCTCTGCAAGAACCCCAACCCAGGGTGCCTTGCTCATGCCAGGATGCCCCAGCAGAGGGTCCCTCACAGGCACCCTGTCCCTGCTAATCTGGACAGACCCCCAGCCTTCCACTGGAGGATGGCCCACGAGGGGGCGCTGGCTGCTTGGCCTACACCTGGAGAGTCAGCAGGCGCCCTGTGGGGTGCACAGGCAGGCCTCTCCCTGGGAAGGGACAGCATGTATGTGTGCTGAGCTGGTGGGAGCCTGCAGCTGCTCTCCCCTTGTCCTTGGCTAATCTAGGTCCTCTAAACACCCCCCACAAGGTCAGTGAGCAGCTGGTGATCTTGCTCTCAGGACGGGCCACTGAGGCCTAAAGAGTGGCCTTGTCCATTCCCACCCTGGTGCTGCTTCCTTTGAAATATAGCAGATATTACAAGCAGGCATGAGAGGCAAGGCAGGTAGGGTGTCTGCCAGGAAGCCTTGCAAGCTTCCCAAGGATCCTCCTCTTGCAGCTGGAAAGCACAGCGCAGGAATCAGGGGTGGATGTGTATGGGCAGATGGACATGTTCACCCTGCTCTCATCTGTGCAGTTAGCTCCCGTCTGAGGCCCGGAGGTAGGAACCCACATTAATGCTCTCTGGGACACTCAGCAGGGAACTGTCATGGAGCTCTGGGCCAGGACCTTTACTGCTGCCTGTCCCAAGTCAGGGAAAGCAGCCAATCCTGAGGACACCACTCAGGAAGCCCAGAGCCTGAGTCTGAGCAGATCCCGTGCCAGTCACTTAGCTCAGTGGGGCTGTGGCCCTGAGCCTGTGTCCCTCATGCTGTGTGCCTGCCTGCCATGGATCTCACGAAGACTCTGATCCAGCTGCATGGAGAGGCCTGAGCATCTGCATTTCAACAGGTACTCAGGGTCCTGGTGCCCCTATGTCCACAGCTCAAAAGTGGCCATGCAATGAAACCAAGTCGGAAGGTTTGAAAACTCTGGCAGATCCCACCCTCGAAAGGTCTGAGGCTGTTGGTCTGGGACAAGGCCCAGGCACAGGGACTTTCCAAAGCTGTCCAGGCCACCCTGAGCTAAGCAGGGCTCTGCAGCTCCCAGAGGGGAGAGCCCTGCCCCACTACCCCTGGCCTGCCTCTTGCTTGGCACTGCCCTGCACACCACGGTGCCAGGGAGGGTCCCAGAGGCTCAAGGAGCTCTGTCTGCATCCTTCTCGCTCCTCTCAGACAGTCGTAGTCTCTGGAAACCCACTTAGGCCTGTCACCAAGGCCCGCCCGCTCTGCCCCTTGCTCAGGGCATTACTGACAGGGGTGGATGGTTCTCTGGTGAGCTGGACTAGGCCCTGTGGGTGAGCAGGATCTCTAGCCTTCCCCACCTGGATGCCAGTGGTACCCTCAATTTGCGGCCATCTATGCTGTCTCCAGGCACTGCCGAGAACCTGTTTTCACTCAGCCCTGGCTCACTGCCGTGTGGATTCATGCTTGCTGCAGGCTGCACCGCTGCAGAGCAGGTAATGCTGCATGCTCCTGATGTCCACTGCTAAGGCCTTCAGCAAAGATGCGCTTCCTTCATGAGCTAGTTGGGGAGTTTAAGTGGCTCGCTCAGTCTTGAATGGGTGCAGCTGCATGAGAGCTTGGGACCCAGGCTGGGCTTAGCTGCCTCCTTCTCACACCTGAACCTCATGCTCAGCGTCTGGGGCCTAGAAGACCTGGCATGGCAGCCTGCTTGCAGCCAAAGCACTGGCTCCCAGGGGCTTGCAGGATGGTCAACAAGCCTCCTGCCTGACTGGGAGGGGCAGGCGAGGGGCTGATGTGTGTGGGATGCGGCCAGACCAGAGCTGGGGTACCTCAGCAGGCAGATAGCATGTGTGAAGCCCCCACCCCTAAGTCTCAGTCCCACCTGGAGAAGGTTAGTAGTACCGGTGGCTACACAGCAGACCTGGGGCCTGAGAAAGCATGTCCGGCTGGCTGGGGGGCTGCCTGCCAGGAGCATCTCCCAGAAGCTGTGGTGGGAAAAAGGTGGTCCTCACTTAGGCTCAACCCACAGGAAAGGGGATGGGTGGCAGATGCTCTGAGTGGAGCAGGGAGGATGTCTCCTCTGGCTTCAGCAAAGGACAATCGATACTGGCCTCCACTGGCTCCTGGCACACTAGGGCCAGACACTTTGCTTCTGATCTTACAGAGAACACGAAACAAAAGTCAAAAATGGTGAGCAAGTATGAGGCCTCACCTTGGCCTCTGGCTGCCCGGGGCCACCCCCAGCCCACTGTGCTCTGCCTGGACACCAGTGTGACTGTTGTCCAGCTCTGGGGCTGCTCCCTTCCTCTCCATCCACTTTGTCCTGGGAGACAGAATGGCCCAAGGCAGCAGGACTCTGTAGTCCCAGCCAGGAGAAGGGTAGGTGCTGGCTGCATGTGTGGGTTTGGTGGAAACGAGGAAGTACTGGGGTTTGGGCATTACCACTCAGAGACTCTCTTTAGGTGATTTGGGATAACCCAGACTCACACCAGCCCTGGGTGGCCCATTTCACAGAAGCAGAAACCGAGGTGCAGAGATGAGTCACTCAGAACATCAGAGCTGGGGTCTGAGCCCAAAGCCTGGAAGTACCTGGAAAAGCTGCAAGGCCAGTCCCTGCCTTGACCTCCCCTCCTCCATAGCTTCCTTGGTGCTTATACTGGGAGAGCCTGGGTGGGTTCCTGCTGTTTCAAGAGGCAGGCTCTGGCCCCAGACCCGCAGGAGCTCCCCTGGGGGAGGGCGGGGGCTCCTGGGGACTCAACTAAGCCTGGGGCAGGCTGGTCGGCAGACCCAGGAGAGCTGGTGTCGGGGCCACCAGCAGCTGTCCACACCCTGAGCTCTGGACCTGCCACCCACACACATGTCCATGCCCCATGAGCTCAGCAACCAGTCGGGGCTCCCGTGACACAGGTCTCCTGCGACACACGGGGCATCTCATCCTGACTCTGACAAGTGCCTTCGATCGTGCCTCCCTCTCTCATGCTAATGACTGTCAACACGAAACAGAGGCTGTGAAGGGGAAGAAAATTACTCCCTGAAAAGGAATTGACTGATCCCCATCATTTCTCAAGGAATCACTGACCTGTGAATATTTCATTACCCAAAACGCTGCACCATCCATACAAAGCAGCCACCACCTCGGGTGCTATCTGAGGCTGGGGCGAAGGTGGGCGTTGAGGGCTGCAGGTGTGGGGCAGGTGTGGTGCCTGCAGCTGGGGCCTGGGGCCACTGCAGGTGATGGGGCTGGGACTCAGCCTGGTCTGTGCTCCACTCCAGCACTTCCAGGCTCTGGCCTGTGGGAGCCCAGCACCTGGCCCTGAGGACCCAAAGAGACACGGCCTGGTAGATGGGAACACATGTCCAGGAAGCGGCTCTAGGTTTGGGGATGGTGCAGACTAACTCCTTGCTCTCCCCTGCCTGGAACTGCCACACCAGCATCTCTCAGACTTTCCTGGCAGAGTTCCAGAGTCATTTCCCACCCAGGGTCCCTTCCTGAGCCTCCCAGCTGCCTGTGAGGGCCTCACTCAGGAATTTTCCTAGTCTTCGGTGGGTTTGAGTCTAAATGGTACTAGAAGCTCATAGTACCCTGCTGTGGCCCAGGTGACGAGGGGAGAGGGCAGTGCAAATGGCAAGACCAGGGTTCAAATCTTCCAGCCTCCCTCTCCAGCCCCATCTGGCTGCTGGACCTCTTGGCCTTTCCTTCCTAGTCTTAAACCAGGGCTAATAATCAGGGCCACCGTGAGGCTGCTGAGCATGACGTGAAATGAGTCTGAGTGCAGTGCCAGACAAGTGAAGAGGTCTGTGAGCTGGAAGTGAGATATTTGCAGGGCACAGACCTCGGAGGCTGAAAACGCAGGGAGGGAGGCCTGGCCGGAGACCAGCGAAAGTTAAACTCCCTGGAGGAGAGGCTGGGACCACCCTGCTGGGCATGTAATCAGCTCCTGCATTTGTGAGGCCTCGGAGCTTGGCAGGGGACAGTTTGAGGCTTTCTCCAGGAGTTTAAAGGGGGAGGGAAAAACCCATTCTAGAAACACTAATAGGAAAACCCCCATGCTGTGCTGGGCTTGTACTAGTGGGCTCCAAACACCCATCCTGTGGCTACCACCAATCTATGACATGGTTCCCTTAATCTTAACACCTCAAGAGAGAACTTTTAGGTCCAGAGGCTGCTGCAGCCCCCAGGGAGAGACCCCAGCCGTCTGCCAGGGAAAAGTACAGCCCTGTTATTACTGCCACAGTTACTCTGGGGATGGTGTTTCCAAATTAGCGAAGGCCTGGGAAGGCGGCGGGGCATCCATCTGGGAATTAGTAGAGCGTAGGAGGTGCATCTCATGACCCCCCCCACACACACACAATGCAGCTGCAGGGAGCCAGGATGTGGGGCTGGCTGGTGATGAGGGCAGGCGGTGGGGAGGGGGTCAGGCCCAGCCCCGGGCACCCTCTGGGTGGTCTCCCTGCTCCTGCTGGCTCCCCTGCTCTGGGGAGGAAGAGGGCTGGACGGGCGGACAGGTCTTGGACTGCAGTAGGAGGGACTGGGGCTGGCTGCAGGAACAGCTCTGGGCAACGAGGCGTGTGAGACACTGGGAAGCGTGACTTGGGGGCGTCCATGGAAAATTCCTCCCTCCGGCTGGCTCCAAAGCCTCCTTCCTGCCTGCCCAGAGGACGCCACACACCCAGAGGCTGGGGCGGACCATGTGCCCACACGAGCCCTCTTGCCCTTTTCTCATCCTGCCAGGTCCTGACCCCCCGTCCCAGCCCTAACCCTGGGACACTAAGTGGAGTCAAGCAAGGGGAACTGCAGCTGCAGAAAATGGGGCAGGATGGCAGCTGTCCGTCCCGGTGCACTAAGCTCTGGCTGTTGAAAGGGACAGAGGTGGGCAGCAGCCCCCTCCTCCCTGAGGACCGCGGTGGGGAGGCGACAGGCATTACAAGTAGTCAATGCTCATGTTAAGAACTCGGATAAGTGTTTGGTGGGCATAGTCTGGTGTGCACTTGGTTGAGGGAGTCAAGTGGGGCTCTGGGGAATGGCGTGCTCTGGGGAGGACAGAATGAGCCCAAGGCCTGGTGTGGGACAGTGGGGAGCAGCAGCTGTACCTGCCTCTGGGCATGAGGTCTGCGAGGCCCTGGCAAGCATCCAAGGCAGCCCTGCCAGGGTGGGACACAGGCGCCAAGGAGCACCAGGGACACAGGCTGTGGCAGGGTACGGAGGGAAACGCCAGAGGAGGGAATGGCCAGAAAGAGGAGGCAGAGGGCGACACAGGTAGCACAGGCCTGGCTCTCTCCACTGAGCCCCTGGGGTGGGCCGTCCCCCCGTCAGCTCTGCTGTACCCTTCCCCACGGCCAGCTCCCCAGCTCAAATGCCTCCGTAGCACTCCATGTGTCCCTGGGTCCCCAAGTGTCCATTTCTCAGGACAGGAGACAGCTGATTCCTCTCCTCCAGGTGACCAGGCCAGCTACTCTAAGGACTCGGGAGAGTGGTGGGAACTCCAAGTGTATCATGGCTGTTACTGGATTAGAGGACAGCTGGCCATCTCTGCAGCAGGCCTGGCAGGGATTTGGGGCAACCGAGAATCCCCTCTCCTAGTCCCCATTTCTCCAGCAGTTACCCTGCCAGAAGCAGTAGCCTGTCCCCAGCCTTCCAGAGCATTGGTGGGTAGGGACAGGTATCTCTTAGGAAAGAAGGGGACACAGGGAAGGCAGCCCCAGGGACTTGGGGGTGTCCCTTGGGAATGACGACACTGTGGAGCCTCTGGAGGACGAAGCCCAGGCCATGGTGCTCTCGGCTACACAGCAGGGGAGCCTCAGCCCGCTTGCGCCCCCCAATCCCCCCAGGGAACCCTGACCTCTGGCTCGCTGTAGGCAGTCCTGGTGGCCAGTCCACTGCCCCATTGGTCTTGCCAGGGCAGGGCCACCTCTTGAGGCCACACAGACTTTTGGTGCACACTCGCACCTTGCCCTGATGGACACTGGGCCCCACATGGCTGGCAGTGATGTGATGGTTTCTTGGTGTCTTGTGTGGATTGTGGACTTGATCATCATACTGTTCCCCTATCCCCACAGCATCTGACTCCAGATGCCACTCAGCCCCTGCCCTGGGAAGGCTGGTGGGGGGCACCGGAGAAGGACAAGACAGGCCCTCCAGGAGGGCCACCCCAGCAGGGCAGGGGCAGGAAAGACTCTGGGGAGAGGCTGGGCCATTTAGGTGTGATCCTGTCCCGGAAAGAGACAAGGTCCTGGTGGAGGAGGAGGGGGATGAAGACTATAAGACCTGGTTGGGCTCCTACAGCCCCACCCTCAGGGGGACACGGAGAGACAGGGAGGCAGGAGGGACAGGGAATCCTGGGGGCCAGGGACTCTGGCCCAAATTAAGGGCTACTCCCCTGAGCCAGCCCTGCCTGGAGCTGGGGGAGTTGGGGGCCTGCAGAGGGGCCAGGGCGGGAGAGCCCCGGAGGGCTTGGCGCCTGCAGGGGCCAAAGCCACACCCAGTTCAGCCATGGTGCCAATGAAAATCCACTGATTTGGGTCAGCAAATATGGACGTGGCCTTCCAGATAAATCACGGTGCTGCACCAGCTGACGGCCAGTGAGAGCAGCAAGCAGAACACGCTGTGGGAGCATCGGCCCAGCACCCACGGGCAGCAACCATTTTAGGGGAGGCCATGGTCACCCCAAACTTGGGGGGCACCCACTCTGTGAATGTCCCCACCTGGTGGGCCCCTAACCCCTAAACCAGTCTGAAGGCTACATGTGAGAGTCAAGACCTAGGGAGACGGGAAGGAAGAGAGCCTGGGGGAGCTGTAGAGGGAGAAAGAAAGAGGACTTTATCAGCCTCGGGAAGCAGCAGACAGAGATGGGCAAGAGTGGCAGAAATAATACCCCGTGATGAGGGAGCAGGACAGAGGGGACAAAGGCAGGGCCAGGGGATAGTAGCCTGTGGCCATGAGATGGAGGCCAGAGCATCCATCCAGTGTGTGGAGGCCAGAGCATCCATCCATGTGTATGGAGACCATACACATCCAGTCTTAGGGCCCTTTCTGGGGTGGGCAGGAGAGGGCTCCGGCCTACACTACCAACTCTCTTCCATGGCACTGAGTGGCTGGGTCTGGCCTCACCACGTGGCTCTATCCTGTAGCCCCCCATTTATACAGGACTGCTACTCCCCACTCCTGGGCTGAGGGGGTGTTGGGCGTGAGGCCTGAAGCAGTACCACCCACCATCAGGCCGTTACCCTGCACCTGGTTCTGGATGAGATGTGCTGAGGGTGTGGCCAGAAGCCCAAGGGAACAGCCCTTCCAGGACGCGTTGAAGGAACTTCTAGCCTCATTGAAAGAATTTCCAAATCTACTCCAATGGGCTTCTCCATGAAAAGGTCATTTGGTGGTCTGGTAGGAGTAAGGGTGGGGGTGCGGGTAGGGGTGAGGCTGCGAGTTGGGGTTGGGGGGTTTGGAATGACAGGAGTGGCTGAACCTGTGGGCCTTTGCAAACGCAGAGAGGCAAAGGGGCTTGTCCCAGGACACACGGCACTGCCAATGCCAGGACCCCAAATTTCCTACCCAACTCTTGCCTTCCTTCCAGTCCTTATGTGCACAGACATTACACACATGCAAACAGAAACTACAGAAAACAAAGGGGTATACACAGTTTCACAGCCAGGACCTCAGCTCTCTGTCTCCCACAGGTCTGCGGGGCGTAAGCCAGCTGAGATCAGGGATGCTGTCCCAGCAGGGCAGCCTGGCCTAGTTGCACGCTGGTCCCTCTGTGCTCTACCGTCACTGTCATCCTGTGACCACAGCAGCCCAGACTTCCCTGAAGCTAGAGCAAGGAGCTTGCTCTAGTACCCACCGCAGCCAAGGAGATGGGAGTTAAAACATGCAAGTGGACCTGAAACCCCTCATCATTTCCCTCACTCTTCAAAGCAAACGTACTCTCCGTCCCTGGCCCGCAAGGCCCCACTGGTCACATCCCCGCCTCCCTCTCCAATGCTGCCCATCTTACCTGCCCCAGCACCAGGCCCTGCCCTGCTCTCTGAACACTCCAAGCACTATCTGCCTCAGTGCCTTTCTGCATGCTGTTCCCTGTGCGTCTTCCTTGCCCAGCTCCTTGAACGCTGGCCCTTGGAGGCATCCTCCCTACCACCCTACCTGAATCGGCCTCGGCCTTAGCCTCCATCTCAGGGACCTGTTGCAAACTGAGGTCAACTTGCAAACATTTTCTCAGCTTACTTCTCCGTGCCCAGGGGACCTCATCTCTCTTGCTCTCTGCTGCACAGGACACTTGGCACAGAGCAGGCGCTCAGTCACGGGTGAGTGGGGGATGGGACCATGGCGGGAAGGTACGCTTGCTGCACAGTGTCCAGGGCATGTGGGAATGAGGAGGAGGTGCCTGGCTGGCCCCAGCCCTCTCCCAGAGTGGGCACACCTTGCCTGGGTGTCACATGGCTGGGGGATCTCGGGAGGGGTCAGATCAGCACTGCACCCAAGGCCTCAGCACTCAGAAGCTCCGACACCTGTCCACCCACCTGTTCTTGCTTTGCTGAGGTAGGGGAGTCTGTGGGCAGGGGCCAGTGCCAGTGCGCACATGCACGCACAGGTGGGCAACACATCCAGCCTGCCCTCCCTGATTCCCGGCAGCCCCTCCCAGGACTCAGCCCATAGTGGCCCCTGCAGGAGCCTGGCCTCCAAGTCAGAGGAAGGACGCAACTGCGTCCCTGTTAGGCATCCCAGGGCCGGTGAGGCAGGTGGCAGCAGGCAGACAAGACCTGGTGGCCTCCCTGGCTGGGCAGCTGGAGCTCTGCCTGGGACTCCCTGGGCAATAGCAGCCAGCCATGCCCCATGTCCCCTACCCCTCCCTGGGCTCTGTCTTACAAACAGCACTATGAATAGCTTGCAGACACAGTGGGGGTGTGGCTTCCAGGGAGTGGCTCAGAGCCCACCCCAGACCCCTACTTCAATGGTCTCCCAAATGCCACTGGGACTTCTCCACACTCGCCACCTCTCCTCCTCCTTGGGTAGCCCCAGCCCAGCAGAAGGGCCAGGCACTGCCCACTGTTGGGCAGGTCGCCAGTGGGCAGGGAGGGCCGGGGCAGCAGTCTCCACTCCATCAGACAGATACCTCGGAGCGCAGCCAGCATGAAATATTCATGCAGTAAATGGTGCAATTTTGTCTGCATTCAGCCAACTTCATGTATATTTCAGAGTATTATGAAATGATAATGTTGTGCAACAGAGGCAACCAGACCCGGAGGGCCAAACTTGGGGCAGGGGATCTCGGAGTGAAGATGAAGTGGGTGGGGAAAAGGACTGTGCCCCTTAGGACCCCAGGGATGGGGACAACCAACTCTGAGAAGCAGGGGCAAGGCAACACGGCCAGCTGTGGGACGGGAGTGTGAGAGCTAGCATGTGGATGGCGGAGCCCCCATGGGCCCCAGAGCCACCTGCCCCTCCACCGCTGGGTGGAGGCTCCCTGGATGCCCTGTATCCTGCTGTGGAGGGAGATGGAGCTGCTCCCGTCTGCCCACCCCTCTGCTCACCAGGCCACTGGGCTCGGGTTTCAGGCTGAGGCCTTGGTGCCTATTCAGCAGCTGCTGCGCCTCCTGGGGGGTGCAGAGCAGCAGGGCCTCTGGGGGATTCTAGTGAGACCTGCCAAAGGGGCGGCAATGACAGACTTGCTTGGGACTTTCTGAGTTTGCATCATCAGGTGGAGGCCTAGCGTTCCTCTGGCCTGTGAGTCTGATTTGGGGGCTGTTATGGGATCTGAAACACTTGCGGGCTTTGTTTAGACCTCTTGGGAGGGAGGTGCCTGGCTTACACCGGAGACTCTGGGGCCCTGTCCTGGAGCCTCAGGTGTAGGTGTAGAACACTCTAGGATGCACAGGCCACCAGTGAGAGAAACTGACACCCAGATGCCTGTCCCCATGAGACCCCAACTCTGGCTTCCCTGGAGCATCCTCCCTGGGTCCCGTATGGGAGGAAGGGCCCCCATACAAAGGCCCAGGTCCTCTGCAGGGGTCTGGCCACCCTCACTCTTCTCCACTTCTATAGGGGAGACCTAGGGTCCCCGTGGTCAGCTTTACCAGGCACAGGCAAACTGTGGCCTTGTTTGTGTAAATAAAGTTTTATGGGAACCTGGCCACATTCAGCGTCTGGGCTATGTCTGGAGCCACAGTAGTGCTGTGGAGGAGCTGGAGCAGAGGCTGCACAGCCACGAAGCCCAGCTCACGACTGTCTGGCACTTTAGGGAACACAATGCTGGCCATGCACTCACGGAGCGTGCACGCTTGCTGGAATTTTCATGACTTCTGCGGATGGAGTGGCCCTTCTGTGGCCACTTTGGAGGGAGCAGGGACTCTGTGCCCTTGGCTGGCGGCATCTGTTTCCACTGTGGTCACTGGGTGAGAATGAGTTTCATCCCTGGCAAACCACAGAGCCACAGTCTGCTCTGCAGCCTCCCTGGCAAGGTTGGCAGCCCTCTGCCACTTCTGCAGGTGTGGCCCAGGGAGGCAAGAGCTCCTTGGAGGTCCCTAGCCCCCAAAGAGAGCTGCCCCATGCACGGGTGCCCCGCTTCTCCTCCTCCTCCTATCCAGCCCTGCCTTTCTTCATGCTCTCTGGGCACTGTCCAGTCTGCAGCTGGCCCTGCAGCACAAGCGCCAACCAGCTCCTGGCTGACGGCCTTTCTGCTGGTGCTCAGCCAACTGTCGTCCATCCCCTCTGCCACCCAGCCTGCCCTTCTCCAGGCTCTGGGAGGCCACCAGTACCCGCCATACTGACCCCTCCTACAAACACCGACTGTGACATTCCTCCCCATGAGGCCCGAGGTAGCTGCATCAGGGCCCCTGAGGGGACAGAGGGTCCCGGTCCCTCCGGGGTCACTGAATGCTATTCAGGGTGAGAAGTGGCTGTGGCTGCTGCGCTGTCCCAGAGGGCCTCTGTGTGGTGGAGTCTGAGGACCTGGTGGGTGAGGCTGTGTGGGGCCAGGTTTCCCAAAGTCTCTCCAGGAGGGGCTCTCTGGGCCCTGAGCTGGCCCTTGCCCTGGGGCAGAGGAGCAGCCCATTATGCAGGGAGAGATGCAGAGCAGGAACCATACCCTCCTGTGCCAGCCCTGCAGGCTGAGGGTAGCTGTGTTCTGTCCGGCTGGGCCCACAGCAGTGAGACGACCAGGAGTGCACACCAGTCAGCCAGCCCCAGGCGGCTTTAATGAATACTGCTGTTTCTGACAGCCTCGCCCTCGGGGAGGCTGACTCAGGGAGGTCCCGGATCAGAGGGGGCTGGAAGGTGGGGACGACTCTCCCTACCACAAGTGCCATGCCTTCAAATCCATCTGCTGACGCCCTAACCCCAGCACCCGAGGGTGTGACTGCGTTTCAAGACAGGGTCTTGGCAGAGGCCATCAGGTCAAACTGAAGTCACCAGGGTGACCCTAATCTAGTCCGACTGGATCCTTAGGAGAAGAGAACAGGAAACAGACACAGAATGACACAGAGAGGAGATACCATCTGTCTGCCGAGGAGAGAAGCCTCAGGGGCAACCAGTCCTGCCCATATCCTGACCTGGGACTTCCAGCCTCTGCGACCATCCTATAGTTTAAAATGCCAGCCTGTAGCACACCTGGTTGGCTGACTCCTGCACCCCAGGCTCCTCCACTGTAAAATGAGATGTCAACGTGGAGACTCCCAGGCTGTGGCAAGAAGAATGAATTAAGAGACGTGAAGGGCCTGAGCAGGCGGGCACTGGGCTCTGTGAACACACTCTGTCCTCACCGTCACACTCCCCCATGCTACCAAGGCCAGCAGAACTTGCACAGTGCCGGCGGTGCTCACACCTGCCGCGCTTGAGGCCCCCATCAAGGCCTGGCAAGGACAGCAAGAGGGCAGGGGGGAGAAGGGGCAACCCCAGCAAGGATGCTCAACCAATCCAAACCGAGGCAGGCGGCCCAGCTCAGGGCTGCGGTTTCCTGGCAAGAATAATTAAACAGATGGATAAAAGGCCCTGGGGCTGAACAGGGCAGGAGCCCCCTACTGGCGCAGGAGCACCGTTTATGCCATTATTTAAGAATCTGGACACAGACCTGGCTGGCCAAGCATCCCTCACTGATGATGGCCCAGGGCCTCCATTGGGGCTCCCGGGCTGGACACCACAGCTTTCAAGGTGCACACTGTGTGGATAGATCTGATGGTGGCAGTCTCTCTCCATCTGTCCACAGGCAGTGATCAGGGGCCTATGACTTTGCAGGAACCCACAGGGAAAATTCAGTGAACACCTAAGGAGAATGAGGGTGGGCACAGGTGAGAGGCCAGCTTGGAGAAAGGAGAGCAGAAGTCCCTGTCCAGCACCAGCCAGGGTTACTGACAGCACACTGCAAAATCCAGTGTCCCAAATATTAGCCGGGCACCAAAGTTCCCCAGAGTCCAGGACAGGCCTGCCCTCCAAGGCTCAGGCACAGGCCCGGCTCTCTACTTTCTCAAACATTCAGACTCACAGCTGTCCTACCTCTCAAATTCAGTGGCTACCAGAACAACAAAGCTGCCAAATGCCCCTCTCTCCCAGGGGCAGAAACTGAAGGCAACCAGGGGAGCAGGGACAATCAATACCCAGCCCTGTGCATCCTCCAGGGGACAGATGCGGGCTTCTCCCTGTCACCTGCAAGCTACTGACGAGCCTGGCCTCCCAACAGTGCTGGATCTGAGGACACAGCCACATACACACTGCACTGAGCTGACCGACAGAGAGCACAGCTAGGGATTCGAGACGCTAATACTGCCCCAAGGTCTTCGGGGGCAAAGAAAGGAGAGAATGAGGTGCACCATTAGGCAAGTGTGATCATACACGCTAAAGGCAAGTCTGAGGGCACACGCAAACACAACACAGTAAGGTGACACAAACACTGATGACACACAAGTGGAGAGCCTGCTGAGGACTGCCCAGGGGGCAGAGGCAGGCTGGGCAAGTCTGCCCCAGACAGCTCCTCCCCATTCGCTGGCATGAGTGGAAACATCCACATGGTGTGAGGTGACCAAGGAAGGTCCAGGAAGAGAATGAGGAGCAGACTTGACTCTCCATGGGCACATACCTGCACACACCCACCTTCGAGGCTGCAGGGACCAGCTCACGCCTCCCCACCAAGGGGCAGCTTCACATCTTGACTCATATGGAAAAAGAACACCCGTGGACAGAGAACCAGTGGGATACAGCACTCCTGCCCTGCACACCTGGAGTCCATCCAGGGTCACAGAGACAGGCACATGGAAACCACGCCACTACTCATGCCACCACGCTCCACGGTAGGGCAGACTCAGACCACCCACACATTGCATGTGTGTTCACGTGCAATGGTCATTCACACTAACTGCACATGCGCTCACAGTCCTGGTGCATGCTCACCCTCTACACTCCTACATGCTCATATCCGCAGCCAAGGAGGGGAAGCAGGCCGTGCCTCTGCCAGCTTTCCCCCGAGGATGAAGGCCAACCAGAGATGTTCAAAGGCTTCAGGGGATTGCATGTGCGCCCACATCTATGTGTACTCTGTCTGAATCCTGAAAGCCGCCACCCTCTCTGAAGACTGGAGAAGGCGCAGTCTCCTGTCCCAGGGCTGGCATCACGACTGGCCTCCCTCCTACAATGCTGGAATGTTAAGTGTTTGACCCTGGTCCTGGGGGAGTCTCCTGAGACCCACAGAGAGAGCTGGGGATTCGAGACACTGATACGGCTTCAGACTGGAAGAAGGAAAAATCCCAAATGATGTCCTGGGGCCTGCTGGGGCCTCAATTCTACCAACTGTAAGGAGCAGGATGCAGAGTCTGCAGTTGCCCCACCTGCCTTGCGTCCACCCGCCACTCCCACTTACCCTAAAGCTGAGTCTGGGTTCCTGGGATTCCCTGGGACCCCCTTACATCCCCTTGCTACCTGTTGCATGGACTTTTGGGTCAACAAACTCCCTTAGAGGGTGAAAGGCAAGCAGGGGCTGGGATTCATCATTCACTCAATCATTCATTCCCTCCTTCCC
The DNA here is from genome assembly GCA_004026905.1 of Hystrix cristata. Taxonomy (NCBI): domain Eukaryota; kingdom Metazoa; phylum Chordata; class Mammalia; order Rodentia; family Hystricidae; genus Hystrix; species Hystrix cristata. The sequence continues at coordinate 47,793 of PVJO010002854.1, read as the reverse complement.
TTCATAAACATCTGTTGGGCCAGGCAGAGTACTAGGTGCTGGCAACACCTGGTTGGTAAGATGCTGCTCTGCTCCTTGCCCAGGAATCTACAGGTTAGTTAACAGCAAGGGCCCTTCTTTGGTGACCTGGAGCTGTGGCAAGAAGGAGAACACGGTCCAGTTGTGATGGGGCCTCCTGGGGGAGGTACTCAGGGTGGCTGCCTGGAGGAGGCAGGTCAGCTGGAGTCCAGAAGGATGCATAGGAGTGAACCGAGGAAAGGGTAGGTCAGGGGCTGGCAGAATCGGGCCACAGAGGCAAGATGCCCAGATGCCAGCAGAGCGCAGGGAACAGGAAGGGGGACACATCAAGCAGTTCCAAGAAGCCCGTCCTCTGCTGTCAGCAACCCCTCATGGAGCCCTGAAAGAGCCCCGGAAGCACCCAGTGGCCTTGGCATGCACATATCCTGGCCCGGGGTGCCCACCCAGGGCCTCTCAGTTTTAGATGAACAACCCTCCTATAAGCCAACACCCTGGTGTCCTGGGGGCCCCAAAGCTGGCCAGCAGCTGACCAACGAAAGCTTCCTTGCTTTTCCCTTGTGGCCTCTCTTCAAGCCACACCTACTCTCAGGAGTTCCAGGGCCATCTGTGACATAAAAACCCACAATTCCTGGAAGCACCTATGGGGCCACCAAGAGCAGAAGGGACAGAGATGGGAAGAAATCCTTAGGACTAGAGAGATGAGAAAATAGTGGCCCTTCCCTGCTGAGAAGTGGGAGCCAGGAAAGGGGACTGATTCTCAGCCTCCCTGGTAACCTCTGGTCCCACCGAACTAGCCGCCAGCCCCAGCTGAGCCTCACAGAGCCAGACATAATGGGGTATTAGAACAGAATTGAATTTCCCCTTAATTACAATGGCCCACAGATACTGTTTAATTTGTAATCGGGAGTTAATGTGGTTTTCCCCTCTCGCAATCACAGGGCTGCCTGCACATGCATGTTCATATCCACACAGACGGGGCGCGGCCAGCCCCGCGTGGGAGCTGACCTCCATGAGGCCAGCCCTGCCAGGGAGCGCCAGGCCCCACCTCCACCTGCCTCTGGCCAGGCCCACCACACAGAAGACGTCGGTGTGGCCGTCGCATGTCACACGGGGCACACGTGCACGAGCCATCCTAATAGGCAGGCAGGAGCATAATTTTTCCTCTAATTACATATTCAGCACTTCTGAGAAAATGAGATTTTAGTAATTCAATTGGACTGAGAAGCGGGGCTATAATAAAATGAAATTTGTAACAATCGTGCAGTTAAATTAGTTAAATGGAGAGGAAGGAGATGTGGAAAATTGACCCCTTGATCTCCTAAGGACTAATCAGACATTTGAACTGAGTTGTGCTAACAAAGCCCTCCGGTGTTAAGGGTGGTGAGGGCTGAGGCAGAGTCGGGCTTGGGGTGGGGCCAGGGCTGCAGGTGGAAGAGCAGGAAGAAGTGGAGGAGGTGACGGGATGGGACAGCCCAGTCGGGGAGATGCAGGTGTCTAGCCTGGTATGGATGGGGTTGTTCTCAAAGTGTAGTTTCGGAGCGTCCCTCACTGCCACCTGGAGAGGGACAGCACCACCGATGTCTGTGTCTCTTGTCCACGTTGGAAACTGTCTGAGGAAGACAAGGTGATAGCAGGGAACAAAACCAAGCGGTCCCCATGCCCCTCTAACCCCAAAACAGAGAGGCTCAAGCTGGGGCAGAGAGAGACAACTCTTCCTGCCTGCCAAGTTGTGGCTCCCTCCCTCTCACCTGGAGCAGCCTACCCTGGGACCCCACTGCGTCCTTCTCATCCCTGCTGGCTGTCCTTGGAGCCTGCGTACACACACTGGTAAACTGAGTCTCACGGAGACAGCACCCTGGGATGTGGGCCTCACTGGCAAGATGGGGAGGTGTGGACACCAACCCTTTGGGGACGGCCCTGGCAGCGGGAATGGAGTGGCTGAGACCTCCTGTATAGCCTGACCCAGAGCCAGGTCCTTTGCGGAAATACCTCCTTCAGAGACATCCTGCTCAGAAGACCCAGCCACATAAAATGTCAGGGAGCCCAAGAACTGGAAGACAGGCTTTGACCAGGGAAGAGAGAGGCTGCCTGGGCCTACCTGGAGGTCTGTCTGGTCCCCTGTCACGAAGCACTGGGTCAAAGCTGCCTGGTGGAAAAGGCCCAGAGGGAAGCCCCTGCCCACCTGCTTCTCACCTAGTGCAGACAAGGCACCCCACCTCCCAGGCTACTGCTGGGAAGGACAACCAGGTGCAGGCCATATCCCCTGCGCCAGACCCTGCCTGCCCAGGTGCTGGGAGGTCTCTTGGCCAGATGGTGTCCAGACAAGCCTGCTGGAGTCCACCCCACCTGGACCTCTCACACCCTTCTGCTGAACCATGCAGACAGAAGGGGGCTGATGTGGAGGCAGCCAAGCCATGCCCCTTGCCCTGAGGCCCGAGCACACGGCACATTCCAGAATGTCAGCAGAAGCAGCTTCCTGCTCTCTTCAGCTGGCAGGGCCCGCCTCCATCCCGCAGCTCCAACCGAGACAGGGGGAAAATCGATATGGAAGCTGCAGGTGTTGGCGTCAGGAATCCTTCCGTGTCAGGTCTGCAAAGAGCCAGACAGGGGCTGAGGCTGGAGATGGGAGAGGGAAAGAGCAGGCCAGGAAGCTCCAGAAGTCCCAGGCCTGGGGGGATGGTACGGTCGCACCCTCAGGTACCCTCTCTGGGCAGAGATGCAGTATGGAGGCACCCAGGAATTGCAGAAGCCAGAGGTTAGGGGGTAAAGGGGAGTTGGGAGGGGCAGGAGCCTGGGGCAAACTAGGGCAGCAAACAGAACTGGGACTTCCCGCGCAGGGCAGCACGCTGAGCTTGTGGGGGTTCTTCCATGTAACCCTCAATTACTCCTGAGACAGGTGTGGGATGGGGCTCCCTCCACCAGTGAGAGTCCCCACCTGGTGATGGGTGGCATGTCACCCCTTGGTAGTGTGCGCTGTGCTGTAGAATTAAGGCCCTTAGTGCCTGTGCCCACGGACAACTCTGTCAACAGAAATGGTACCATGGGCCTTCTGTGGGACACCAGGCATCAGGTGGGGACATAGTGGCCTGCAGAACAGGAGTCCAGGGTGCCTCACCCAGGAAAGGGTCTTCCCCAGCCCACTAGCTAGTCCTCTTTCGAGTCTGGGCAACTGAGGGACGGGCATGTGGGTTCAGCTTCAGTGGGAGCAGGGGCAGGTAGAGTAAAATGGGGGGCATGTTTCACCCCTAACTTCTCATTCCTCTTTTTCCTGCATCAGAATCACCCAAGAGATCTAACATCTTACTCATCTATCCACCCTTCGTGCTTGGAACAAATGAATGCGTAGAACATTGTCTGCTGAAGGAAAGGCAGGACCACACCCTCATCCTTCCTGAGCTGGAGGAAGGGAGGCTGTGGACACTCTGGCCAGCCCAGGCGATGGAGGGAATGCGAGGGCGAGGGGGTGCTGTGCCACTCATGTCCTCTGCCCTCCGGAGCTTCCCCTGTCCTGGCTGGCTTCCCCGGCCCAGGCTGCAGCAAACCATTCAAATATTTAGCCTTATTTCATTTTCCAAAAAGGGAATGAAGAGAAAGCAATAGGAAGAGAGGGAGAGAGGAGGAAAAAAATCCGAGTTTCTCATTTGAAAGTTAATTAGTCTAATTAGGTCTAATTAAGAGCCCCCCCACACACAATGCAGCGCACAAATGAATTGCCGGTCTCCTCATTTCCTTTGCTTCTCATTTTAGACTAAGAGTGGGGAAAACCTGGGAAAGGAGCTAGGGCGAAGGAGGTGGGTGGTGGGATCCCCTCTCCAAGAGAAGGCAGCTGGCAGGGGGCCCCGAAGTTGCTGAGCTGGCCAGGTACTTATTCCAGAATCCTCCACAGCCTCCTCCCCAGGACTTGCTGGGAAGCACTTTGGGATCCATTCTCAATCTGGTCCTGTTTCCTGCCTCTGGATCCCCTAAGAGGGATTCTGGCTTCAAGGGGAGGGGTTCCTTGCTTCTTCAGCTTGGGACGCAGACTGTCTGAAGCCTGCTCAACAGCTTGGAGGTTTTGGATCCGGGGTTTGCCCTTTTTCTGGGTTCTGGCTTGAAGAGTTAGGCTGGGTGAGAAGGTCATGGGGGTGGAGTCTCAGTTTAGGGGTCCAATACCCACCTGGACACCCCAAGGGAGGGAGGCTGGAGGGCTGTCTAGTTACTTTTGTGGGAGATAATGTCAGTGCAAACAGCAGAGCCATGGCCACCTCTGGACTCAAGTGGGCCCCTAGGATCCCTCTTCCCAGTCCCTATGGACTCTGCAGGGTCATTCAGCTTATCAGCCAGCTCAGCATGGCCCAGGCCGTGCCACTAAACAGAGGGTTGGGCGAGGCCTGCCTGCTGCCCCCTTGTCCTGTTCAGGATGCCTAACTTTACTCCCAGCTGCAGCAGCCATGGCGCCCCCAGGTGCTACAGGCCTGACAGGGGAGGTGTCTTGCCTGTAGTGGGTCTGGGAGCTGGTGACAAGGGCAGGGTGGGATCCCTGGGTTGACAGGCACCAGGCTTCCTGATGGGCACCCCTCTTACTGGCAGGTTCTGGGTTTCCAGACAGGGAAACTAAGGCCCAGTGAGATGGAGTGAAATGGACCCAGGTACGCCAGACAGGCACAGCCCTGGGGTTTGCACACTCCTGCCCTCTCGTTCCTCATGGAAACCTTGGGCCCAGACAGGACCCGGAAGACGCAGCTCCAAGCAGGCACAAGGGAAGGCCACCCACCCCAGCAGGCCTCCCCTGGAGGGTGCCTGGGCAGGCTCACGGCAGGGCAGCACTCGGGAAAGGAGGCGAGGGCAGCCGCTAGGGGAGCCGGTGTGAGCTGCTGGCAGCCCCAGGCTCTGAGTCACGTAGCTGCAGCCCAAGCAGAGCAGTGGCAGGAATGGCTGGAGGGCCGATTTCTGAACCAAGATCAAAAGAATTAAGTAGGCTTAGCTCTGAGCCATGGATGAAGGGGGTCCCAGAGCCACCCACAGAGAGTGGAGGCCAGGGAAGGCAGTGAGAGGGAGGCAGCGGTTCTGAGGGAGGGCAGGGCCGTGGGGAAGGTAAAAGCTGAACACTGCAGCTCTGAGGTTGGGGCACAGGCATGTGCAGGCCACCTGTCCTCCTGCCAGGGTTGCCTGAGTCAGGCGCATGTGTGAATACCACCCTGAGCTCGGTGGGAGAATCAGGGGAAAGGGAAACTGCCAAGAAACTCTGGGCGATGGAAGTTCTAGAATAGGCGTGCAGGGACAGAGGTGCGACTCTACATTTACCACCAGTCACAGCGTTGTACACCTTCTTCTGGGTGAATTCTATGGTACGCAAAATAGATCTTAACAAAGCCGTTAAGAAGTGATAAGGGGACGAGATCAGAGTCCAAGTCTTCTGCAAGCCCAGAGACAGCCCAAGTACCCACCACTGGGCATCAGGGAGCCAGTGTGGGGCAGTAGGGACTATGCAACCAGGACCCAGGGCCACTGCCTGGCATGGCGGCTCCTGGCTGCGACCACTGAGCAAAATGGTCACAGGCATCACAAGGCAGCTCTCTCAAACCCTCTGGGCCTTGTTTTCTCTTTTCTGTAAGTGAGGAGATAAGCCCCATCCTGAGCTGCTGGGCGGCTCCATGACAGAGGACCAGGGGCAAAGTCCAGGCATGGGAAGTGCAGTCTCCTCCATCTCCTCTCTTGGGGGTCTCCACTGGACTCCGAGGTCCTACAACAGAACACCCTTGTCTGAGGGGCAGCGGGCATCCACGGGCATCACAGGTGTGCCCCGGGCTCTGGTGGTGGGGTAAGGTCCCTCCAGTGAGTCATGGGCCCTCTGCAGCTGACTCAGGCACAGCAGGGTCTCTGAGCCCTAACTGAGAGATGAGGGATGTTGGCACTTCATCCTGGTTCTCTGGGCTCATAGTGCAGGCCACGGTCACTTGCACCCCCAGAGAGAGGGTGCCTTCGCGGGTAGCTCCTAGTCCTGCCATCCCCAGCCTGTATTCCTGGGTCCAGGTTTCCATGTCAGCTCTAGGGCCCCTTCAGCCCTGGAGCCTGGTCAGTGTTTTACTTCTGGGAGCTGGATGTGGTGGAGTCAGCAGAGATCCCGGTGCTCTCAAGGTTCTGGATACCCAGCGCCAAGGGACACCAGTCACTCTGCCATCCCTGCTCCTACCTGGAGAGGTAAGGCTTGCTGTGGGGCAGGAGCCACACAGAGCAGAAATTCGGCCAAGGCTTTTATAGTGCAGAGTCAATGTGAAGTTAAAATAAATCCCACTCTCAACCTGTAACTAGCACAATTTCATTGCTTTTGCTTGAGTGTGGGCTTAGACTGTTAATTTGCCAAATGGAAATATTTATGACAAACTACATATTTTGTGACCTGATTTTCGCAGTTTCTTCCTTTAATTTAATAGATCTGGAGCTTGAGACAACAGGAGAGGCCAGCTTCTGTTGGGCCTGACTCCACTCTGGCCACACTGTCGTCTATCCCCTACCCTCCCAGCCAGGAGGCATCCTCGTCCTCACCAACGGTGAGGAAACCAAGGTACAGAATAGACAAGTGAAGGGGCCACCAAGCAGGTGCAGAGCTGGCCCAGCTGCCTGCGCCTGTACCCTGCTCTTTCCATCTGTCCCCAGCGAGCATATGGAGGAGGGAGGTACAGAGGGCAGGCCTTCCAGGGGCCCACATCGCAAGAGCCTTCCGTGGGGAGTGCTGCCCACCTCCAGCCCTGGGGAACGGGGACAGTGAAGGTGGCCCCACAGACCCTCAGCTTCCTCCATAGCCTCCTGCTTGGATCACAGCCCATCTGCCAGTTCATTTTTCCAGCTCCCCTGTCCTCCCGCCAGGCTCACAAGCCCGAGGGCCAGACAGCCTTGCTCGGGCTCACAGACAGTGTTGGCACACACTTACCAACGGGCAGGCATGGCAGCCTCAGAACAGCCCGGGCAGTCACAGTCCCAGATTCTTTGCCCCACAATGGCACTTCCAGACACACAGCTGTAATACACATGTGCCACCTTAGAAGAGAAAACCACTGCACCCAACACACCCACTCTCACCAGGCTGACATGGCCGACCAGGCCGGCACGACCTAACTCACTGGCTCCTGCCCAATTTGCTGGGTGCGTGAAAAGAAAACCCTGGAGCCTCTGGAGGGTCTAGAGTGGGCGCGCCCCCAGAAGAGCTGGAAACAACAGCAGGTCAAGGCAGAAAGCAGCTCATCCCACTTGTGGGGTGCCAATGGACTGAGGACAGGGTCCCAATCATTTGGTAATCGGATACGTAGCAACAACTGCATGCCGGGCACTGTCTCAAGCTTGGGCAAAGAGAAGTGAGCAGAACAGACACAAAGTCCCTCCCTTTGTGTGTGCGGGCAGCAAACTGATAAGTAAAGTGTGTCCTATGCCAGATATGGAAAAATGTTATAAATAAGAGTGGTGCATGGAGGTGGGGGTGGGGAGTGCTGGGGCTACCATACTTCTGATGGCTTAGCAGCAGCCAGGAAAAGCCTCCTGAGAAAGGATGCCCCACTAAGCTTGCAGGAGCCCAGACATAGGTCCGAAGGGCATCTGAAGAGTGGCGCTCCCCTGCCCCCCACCCCAGCAGCAGCCATGTGAGGGCCATGTCCAGGAGCAAAAGAATCCTATCTTACCCCAGCCAAGCCAGTGACGCCCATCTCTCCCCTGAGAACCCCTTCCTGGACCCTTTTCTCTACCTGGGCACAAGTTGGGGTCACCCTGGTCTTCTGGCCAAGAGGCCTTCCCAGGGGAGGCACAGGAGAACTGATGGTCCCTTCACCTTGCCCCCAGGAGGCACTCGTGGTGACCACTGAGCCTGGCACCTGCCAGTGCACCTCCCTGGCAGGTATTTGGGGAGTGACCTGAGAAGCCAGGCTGGGTATGGGGCCCTCTTTGGGAGCTGGGCACTGAGAACCCACATCCCAGCCCAGACACCCTGTGAATGGCCTCCCACAGTCCTCTGTGCCTGGCAGGGGAGGGACAGTGGGATAGAAGTGGCTGCAGTCCTGGTAGGTTCCCAACAGGACATGAATGTCAGCCTGGAGCCTGAGGAAGGGCTCCCAAGCCGGGGAAGGGAAAGCTTTTCTCCAACACGCAGACAGAGAGTGCACAGGCAGAAACCACTGATTCCACACTGAGCCTCCTCCCTCCTCCCCACGGGCTGTCTGGTACAGGGACACCTGTGCTACCACATCTGCCCCTCCCCCCTCTTCGTCCCTACTGCTCACCTCTGGATCTGCCTCACTACCTCTTCCCAAGCCTGGTCTACAGCTTTTCAGCCCCTCCTTTTGTACCTCAGGTAATCTTTCTACCTAGAGATCTGATCTTTCACTCCTTGCTAAAGACTCTCCCCAGCTCCCTATCGCCTACTGAAACAAAGTCCACAGTCTGCAGCCTAGACTCCAGAACACCTTTGCTGTCGCTCACTCTTGCGTCATGCTCAGCTACTGGGTACTCCAGGGCCCACTGACCTTACTCAAGTCAATGTCTTTCTGTAGACACTGCAGCCTTTGTCTGGGAATGACCACCCTGCTCACAGACCCTTGGCCGAGCCCAGCTCCTGAGACGCCTTCCTGGATCCCCGCAGGAACTGAGCCTCCTTCTCTGAGGCCCACGCTACCCACTGTGGCGGCTACAGCCCGCGTGGCTGCTGAGCATTTGAAACATGGCTGGTGGAATTAGAAATGGGCTGTCAGTGAAAAAGAGTGGATTTGGAAGATTTAGCATGAAAAGAGAATGCCAAATGTCTCGATCCTGTTTATACTGATTAAATGTTGTAGTAACAATACTCAGGATGGGGTTAAAAAAATACACCATTAAAATGTGCTTCCTTTATGTCTCTTTACTTTCACAGATGCAGCTACTAGAAAATGTAACACCATGTGGAAAGTCTGTTCTTCTATGGACGGTAATGGCCTAGCCCAGGGGTCCGCTAACTTTCTCTAGAAAGGCCCGAGAGCGAATGTTTTGGGCTTTGCTGCCATATGGCCTCTGTGGCAGCACTGCCACCTGAAAGCTCTGCACACAGGGTGTGAGCACACGAGCGTGGCCTGTTCCAGAAAACCTGTTATGAAAACAGGAGGTGGGATGGAGCTGACTATCACTTAACTAAATGGGCATTCCAGCACGAAAAGTGTTTTGGTTTAACTTTCCAGAAAAAACATGACCCTTATTGTTATTTTCCCCACACTGCCATGGCAGAGGGGGAAGCCTTCCTCACAGCCTGTCACAGACAGGCACAGGGAGCTGTGAGCAAGACCAGCCCAGGCTGGTCTGAAACCTAAGGCCACAAGGGAATCTCAGAACATCATACCTCCCCAGGGCCCTGCGTTCTAGAGCTACGTGGTTCGCCAGGGGCCCAGGTTCCAGAACAGTGTAACTTACCAGGCCCACAGATTCTAGAGCGGTGTGGTCATGGCTCGCTGGAGCCTCTGGTTCTAGAACAGCATGGTGCCAGGTTTCCAGGTTTTAGAGCAGCGTGGCTTATGGCTTGCCAGGCCCCCAGGTTGTCATGGTTCACTAGGGTCCCCGTTGGAAGGTGATTCCAATCAGGTTTGGGGTAATCCAGGGGCCTGCATGTCCAGATAGTTTTCTCTGTCCAGAGACCATACTTTGAGCATGGTGGAGGCTCCATAGTTGCACTACCCCAAAGAAGGTTCTAAGTTTGTCCGGTGGCTTCACCTGAGCTCCACATGACAACAGGCAGCTGAAATGTGGCTTGGAGGATAGAAATGGTCTGTTGGCGATTTCGAAGGCTAAGTGCAAATTCAAGAATGGAAACCATCTCCTTAATAACTTGTCCATACTAATACTTGGGGTGGTCACACTTGAGATACAGTGGGTTAAACAAAATTGTTATTGGAATTCATCTCACCCACTGCTTTTCACCTTTGAAAGTTTCCTCCTTCCCCCTCCATTTCCCTTTCTTCTCTTTCTTCTTTCACCACTGAGCTATCAGCGGGCACCATATTTCTATCAGACAGCATTGCTCCTCAGGAGCCCCAGACAGGCTTAGCTCCTCTTGAATTCCTCTGATGACGAGAAACTAAGCACCTCAGAGGCAACCCATGCTAAAGGGGATTATCATTAGAAACATGGCTGGAGATTCTTTAAACCTACTGCACATTCCCCCCCTGGGTCTGTCCTCCCGTAAGCAGCCGGGCAGTCCAGTCTCCTGAAGACCCTGGAGAGAGCCAACTAAGATCCTACTTAATGCCCTAATGGCTTTAGCTGATCTGCCTGGTTGCTCTTCCCCGACATGCTGTGATTTGGTGGTGGTGAGACAACTCTGACGAAACCAGATTCTCATGTGTGCACTCATCATTTCTACCTCTCTGGTTGACTAATGCACAGGCAGATTTGGGTGGCTCTGACTCTACCCTCTTTGCTCTTTTGGTGGCAAAGAAGATATGAGGCCCAAGAGAGTGGCAAGGGACAGAGCTGCCACCACAGCTGGAATTTGCCCGATATTTTAACCCAGGCCCTTCCTACCACATCCTACCACACAGCTAAGACGGTGAGTTTTATATCATGCACCTTCTATGGGGGTGGTTTCTGTCCCCTCCCAGCACTGGGTACAGAGCTTTGCACACACTATGAACTGAGGCTGGACGGCCCACTGGGTCCCTTCAGAGACACCTCAGTTATGTGTCCAGTGGTGCTCATCTGCTTATCCCTTACGTGCGTAGTCGCTGCTTCCTTCAGGTTCCCCCTTAATTTCACAGTTCAATTCCTTCTGAAGTCCTGCCCAGCGCATCTGTGCCAGGGGGTAAATGGGAAGGTGGGGAGAGGCCATGTCCATGGCCACAATACCCAGCCCCACACTCACCTGCACCCACTACACTCAAGCGCACGCACACATTCATATCTTGAGCACAGGGCCCCGCCCGGCAAGGTGCAGATGACATCTATCTATGTGAGATCACTCCAGGGACAGCATATCTGACTATCTCTCCTTTTTCTGGGCTGCTTCTTCACAGACTGCTGCAGGCACCGTGGACCCCCATGTAGGCCCCACCCCACCTCCTGCCCTTCCCTGGCAGGTCAGCTTGCTCTCTGGGACCTTTCTGTACCTCCCGCCCCAAGCAGGAGCACTCCATACTGGCAGAAATGCCACCTAACCACGTCTAACACAGCTGGCCTGGCTGAGACCAAGACAGCCAAGTGTACTTTGACATGAGTTGAAGTACCCTGACCCCAAGCACCTGCCACTATCAGTGTCCTCAGTCTCCAGATAAGAAAAGGAAGGCTCCAAATGACCAGGAACACGATTCAGTAGGCCACAGGGCTGATCACAAGGCAGCCCAGGACATGCCTATCACCCTCTGCAGGCGGGGTCTCACTGTCATAGGACAGCTCTGCAAAGACTTGGTGGGGCCTGCTTATTCGCAAGGTGGGCAGGGAAGAAGCCCTGGTGCTGGCACTACCTCGTGGAAAGGTGTGGCCCTGGGGGTCCTCTCCATGGGTGCTCTGGCTGCTGGAGCATGATGAAGCCATCTCCTTCCTGTCTCAGGGCAGTATGGGGAGCAGCAGAACCACTTTGGGACACCCTTGTGCCCATGCCCCTTGCTCCCCACTGCTCCCCTGGACAAGGTCCCTATGGCCGGATTCTGGGAGTGGGTCCATTACATGGGCGACGTCCTACAGCGTGAAAAGGCTAAGCCAGGAAAGAGGTCTAGGCAAGCAGTAGCCCTGCTGCCCCCAGCCATCTGGAAAGAAGATATGAGACACTGCCGCAGAGGCCTGGACAGACACTCCCATTGGAAAGGATGGTCAGTGGGCTCCATGCCCTCACAGCATGGAGGGGCAGAGATGATGGCCTTCCTGCCCTTGGGACCCATTTCTGCAGCGGAGTTGTTGGCAGGACGGGTGTGTGTGTGTTACTGAGATTTAAACCGAGGGCCTTCACATTGAGCTATAGTCCCAGCCCTGTTTTATTTTTTATCTTGAGAAGGTCTTGCTAAGTTCCTGAGTTGCCCAGACTGAGCTTGAACCTCCTGCGTTCTGAAGTCCCATGTGGCTCATCTGTACCAGCGGGAATGTGCTCACCACCAGGCCCAGCATCAGGGCGTCTTTTATTCCTGATTATAGACTCAAGGCCTATTTAGTTCATGGCATGAACAGCAGACGGGTAACTCACAGAACACTCTGTCCACCCTGAAGGCGGTGACCCCTGTCACTTTTTCACCTTCTCACTTCTCTCTATTCCTCCATCGACCCCCTAGGAGCGCCTGGCCCTGGGGGTCAGGACTTGTCTCTATTTTCTCTCAGTGGCTGTTGGACTCAGCTCTGCTGCAGCTGCCAGGGACCCCACTGCTTGCAGATTGGCTGGGTCAGGCTGTCACCACGGCCCACAGGCTCCAGGGCTCAGCCAGTGGCCCAGGCCTCCTGCCCAAGTCGTACTCTCCTTGCAGAATGGGTCTTATCCCCTGGAGAGACCTCAGACAGCAAGGGCTACATCCCAGCCATGCCGGAAATGCAAAAGTCAGAGTCAGTGCTATGGGCGTCAGAGAATGCAATCTGTAGTACGGGCACTGTCCTGACCCACTGATCACTAGGTATAAGGGTGGCCAGAGCCCAGGGGGTGAGGAAGGGTGGGGCGAAAGGGGAGAAGCAGAAAGAAAATCAACGCAGGGGATAGAAGAGAAACGAGGCTGAGACGGGAGAAAATGAAGGAGGAGCAAGGAGCTTAGAAGCGTGGAAAATGCTCTGGGCAGTGCAGGACAAGAAGACAACAGGAAGAGGAGGAAGAAGGGTTAGGGAGATCTGCTATCAACACACCCACGGCCCCAAGGCCATGTGGCTTGGAGACTCGCTCTGCTACAGGAGGGGAAGCAAAGGAAGACACAGACAGAGCATGTATCCCCTTTACCTGGTGCCCCAACCCTGCCCCATGGGATGGGCTTGGAATCCACCTGCCCTCTCCAGATCACGCGGGCCCTCCAGGCCCTGGCAGGAGCCATAGACTCCCTCTGGATGCCCTGCCCAGGGGACCTTCTACCTCAGGCCCCCCATACCATCATGTGGCCCGGCCATCTCCCAAACTGTGTGGCCCTGCATGTGCTCTGATGGTCTCACAGGCAGCAGGTACCCTGCCACACCAGGGCGGAGAACAGAGGCTGCAGGTCTATTCTCTGTGTGGCCGTGGCATTTCTCTCTGCCCTCTGCTGACCTCCCAGACTGCCAACTGGCTGTCAGGTTGGTCCTGTCTGGCCAAAACTGCTTCTCTGACCTGTAACAGCCAGGGAGGACACAGGCCCTGTTCCTCAGGTGGAACGGGCCGGCCTTCTCCATATATCTATCCCGGAACCTCAGGGCAGGAGACCCTTCTCTCAGCCCTACTGGGTGCGGGGTGGGGGGGGGTGTGCTGGTGAAGTGCACATTCCTCTTATGATTCTAGGGATCCAGTCTATGATTCAAACCTTGGTCCACTCAGCCATAACTGAGGTTCTGAAGGCCTCATTAGCAGAACCGGGAAGTCCTAACAGATCCTGCCCTCCCTGGCCCTCTCCAGCCCCAGCCACACCGGGACATGCTGATTTGAGTCCCATTGGGCATGGAGCCCTAATAGAGCCCTGACAGAAGCTATGCCCCGCCCCCCAGGCAGAGACACCCATGGGGACACTGGCAGTCCTGAGCTGCTTGGCTCTGCGCAGCCTTCTCAACACTCCTCAGCTGTGAAGCCCTGTCTGAGCCCACAGCAGGAACTCTCCCTTCGGCCACACTCCCAACTCTGGCACGGTCCTCCACCTGCCATGTTTAACCTGGTCCAGCCAACCTCCCTGCACTGTGCTCAGAGAAGCCCCCTCACCCCAGGGGCGAGGTACCACACACAGCATTCCCAGATAGACAACTTTCATGTCTCCCACCCCAAAAGGAGTCTCCCCAGCATCTTCAGATGTTCGGGTTGGGGGAGTCCCAGGTTGAGACCTGCAGGAAAGCCAAGAAAGAGCTCAAGCCACACGGGGGGTTCTTCTGCTGAGACCTTTTCTCTTTTGCACCTGGCCAAGAAAGTGGTTGGGAGGGGGAGGAAGGGAAGTTTTCCCCTTCGTTATTCATTAGGATGTGACCCGAGCTGCCCAGTCTGGAATCCAGCCTCTGTTCCTCAGTGGCTTTATGACAGCATGTTCTGTGACCTCTCTGCGCCTCAATTTCCCCAACTCTTCGTACACAGGGTTCACCCTCAACAGATTCTGGACACGCAGGAGCAAGATGTGAAAGGGGGGCAAGAACCCGCAGTCCTAACCAGATTATGTCAGGACTAACGGCATCAAGGTGGGCTACCAGCGCACACGGCTGTGACGAGTCTGGGCTGCTAAGACATGTACCCTCTGTCCTCTGTCCTCTGTCCCTAACGGTTCCTGGGGGTGAGGACACAAAGCCAGCAGCAGGATTAGTTTAGAGAGACCTCAACTGGTTGTTGGGTTAAATTTTCCAGGTCACAGGGTGACTCTGGGGATATGGTACCAGCTGAGGGACCAGATCCGGACAGCAATGTCCTGAAGATGCAGGGGGACAAACTGTCACTTTGTGCCTCCCCCACAATGCTGGCTGTGGCGTACTCACCAGCGATCCACGCTGTGTCACTGTGACTGTGACTCCAGTGGGGTTCCTGGAGCCACACCAAGCCCACAGGTGACATGCCAACAGCTCACACAACCAAGACTAACCTCCCGGAGTGCATGGAAGGTGTGAAAAGCAGTGTTACATCGGCTACAGTAATTAATCCTTATTAAAAATTGCTGTGATTAGCAGTGTTCCCACCTTAGGCAAAGAGGGACTAATTCTTAATAAGAACAGAGCCTCCTAATGAATCTCTGAACAGACTCCACAGTCCCCTGGTCCCTCTGTGGAGCCTCTGGGCTCCACTCCCACTGGGAACACACTCTTATCAACAGCTCCCCAAAACTGCTTCTAGAAGGACGTGCTATACTCTTCATGGCAACTTCTGGGGGCCGACGATGTTGGCCATGGCCATGGAGACTATCTGGGGTTTTGCCTTAAGTACACGGAGGCCATAAAATCAACAGAACTTATAGTGCATCCCTTGGAAGGCTCAGGTCCTTCCACTGTCCAGGGCTGGCGCCGACCTGCCAGCTAACACCTGCCTGCCTTTTCCCTCTGTACCAACGGTCCCCTGTACCACAGTTAAGGCACTTGTATCTCTCTCCCCCAGAGCGGTTTACCAGCTTTGCAATCGGATGGAGTGATAAGATTTTCTTTTATAGGACACTGCAGTTTAATAATAAAGTAATTACTGTGACAAAATCCCATTTTGTGAGCTGGGGTTTTTTCCCTCCCGTTCTCTGAAACCTGGCTCCAACAGAGCCCAAACTATCCAGGACATCTTGCTGATGCTCTGGAGTGTCCAATGAAGCCCTCCTTGCTCTGAAAGGTGACCAGCATCAGCCCTACCTCCTGGTGGTGCAATGCACCTGGGGCAGTGGCCTCAGGGTCCCTAGGAGGGGCCAGATGCTTGGGGGGGCAACCTGATAGGGAACCGAGGTGCTCCTAGGGAGCAAGTGCCTGTGGTGTCCCTAAGTGGGCTCTGGTAGTGGGCTGGGCACGCAGAAAAGCCAAGGCCAGGCCTCACTACAGGACACAGAATGAGAACCAGGTCCTCCTTCCAAGCGCTCCTACCAGACACCAGAACCCTACCAACCTGGATTTACCCTGAGTTTAACCCGAAGTTGTCCTATGGGGGGTTAAAACTCTGAAAAACATAACCACCACTGCCGAGTGAGGCTGAGAGGAGAGACAGACAAGGACAAGAGGCACCTCTAATTAATTGTAAAATTGTGTGTCGCAGGGGGACACGACCCATCCCCAGTCTACCTGGGGTCTAGCTCTCCTCAGCAGGAAAGGGTTAACAACGCTGCAACAGAGAGAATGGAATTCCACTGGTTGAGGTTTTATTTTTTAATTCCCAGTCTGAAGGATACATACAGGTTTAGGAAGCTTGCCTGTTTAAATGCTGCATTTTAATGCGCCTCCAACTACATTTCTTGTCTTGCTTGATTTCACGTCTTCTGCTCCTGGTATCAAATGTGCTGTTAGATTGAATGAACAGCCCACATATGGCATCGGCACTCACTCAACAGAGGACCCGAAGCCCCCATGAGGGGCCAGAAGAGAGGTGAGATCTCATTCCTGAGGCCTGGCTGGTGCGGCACCGGCCCCTGGTCCCGCCCTGTGTGACAGTCCCTGTGGGGGATATGTAGTCCATCTCTTTCTAAATGTGGTTTGGGACAAGTAGAGCCCCAAACTAAATGCATTATTTGTTTTGTAATGACCCTAGACCACCAAAGTTGTGTGTGTGCCCATAAATATGTGCACCCACAATAGCCATGACTCCCAGACTGAGGCTGGACACTCTGCAGTACTGTGGCTGAGCGAAGGAAATAGGGTGCTTCTAAGCCTGGTGCAATGGGCACATACTGGCATTCCCAGGGGCATTCTGCCATAGCTGATGCCCATCCCATATGGGTATGGCTCATTTGAAGTATTTTTGTCTTCCCAGTAACCCTACTGAGAGCTCCAAATGCCACCAGCCAGGGATATGACACTAGCCCTGGAGAAATCAGGCTTGTCTACTCTACAGGTCTTGCCCGTGCATTCTCCCAACCATAAGCACTGGTCTGACTCCATGAAGACCACCATTTTCTGTCTGCCCTTCTTCACCTTAACTCAGCCCTTGGGTTTAGCCAGGGGGGACGGTGTGACTGAAGAAGACACTGAAGTTCAGAGTGGTAAAGTGACTTGCCTAAGGCAACACAACCAATAAGCCATGGGTTAGCATCCAAGACTCTTACTCCAAACCCTATACTCTGCCTACTGATCATGGAGCCTCGCTTCCAGCTGCCCAGAACATTCCTGCCCGTATGGCTGGCTGTGGGGCAGATCCTTGCTTCAAGGAGCCTACTCCAAGTGGAGTTGTTAGAAACACCTCAGCCCCATCTCAGAGATCCTCAAGTGATCCTTAAAATCATGGGAATGTAGGAGGGGCTGGAAAGATGGCTTCTGAGACCCATCCTGCCTGCCCTAGACTCTGACACCTATAAGCTAGCAGTGGCCGAGGCCTGGACAATCTCCTGCCTGTGGGTCTGGGGGAATCCCAAAAGCTCTTGGGTTGTGTCCAGGAATCCCCAAATGTCACAGGCACTTCCAGAAGGTGGGATGAAGGACCAAGAGCTCAGGGCCGCAGGCCACTTCCGGCCACCCTCTGGTCTTGCCTGTTCTTTCCTCTGCAGTGGCCTGTATGCCTGGCAATCCCCACTGCAGGGACCCCAGTAAGGGGCCGACCCAAGTGCCCAGCAGCCCCATCAGGGGCTGGCTGCCGCGGTCCATTTCTTGGGGCCCACCTTCACCTTGTCCACAGCTCCTCCAAAGCTACTTCCTGTGGCTTCCTGGAGAGACCAAGGGGCACAGACAGACAGAGCCCACTGCCCAAAGGTCAGCCCCACCTAGAGCCCCTGGGAATCCAAAAAGCACACTCACTCTCCATTCAGCCTCCAGGTATTCATGGGGGCGGGGTAGGAGCATTCATATAGGGCCTCTGCCTGGCCTGAACCCTGACCAGCTGCCTCGGGGTGGGCACCCTGTACCTCTGATCTCCATCTCCACGCCCACCCTAGGGTGCAAATGGGAGTCCTATGAGAGCCCTGTCACAGGGCTGAGCAGGCCCCAGGACGGCAGACTAAGCTTTCACAGTCCCACCAGGCCTCCCCAGCAGCCACCCCCACCTTGCAGCCAGAGCAGAGGGCGAGGGTGTGAACCAGGAGAAAGCTGGAGGGGTGAAAGGGCAGGCCGGGAGGTGTGGGCAGTCAAGGTGGGTGAGGCCAAGGTACTGCAGCCCCAGGCTGGCTCCGGCCACGCCGGCACAGGGAGTCCAGCACGGAGGGCCCGAGGAACGTGCGGGAGTCCCCCCTCGGTTCCAGTGCAGGCCTAGGACCGCACTGATTCCGCATTGGGTGGGAATGGAGGACCCCCCACCCTGCGCCCTAACCGCCAAGAAGGCTAATGCTGAGACTCCGCCCCCCCCATGGGGCATCCTGGAGATCTAGGGGCGCAGAGTCGCCTTGTTTCCTGCCCCCTTTCCTCACCACCCTGAGCTTCCTGCGCAGCCCCGCAGACTGAAAAAGTCTGGTCCCAGCCCCCTCCTGGGCCGGAGCTCCGGGGCCGCCCTCATCAGTCCCACCAAGCGGGTGGCCCGCCTCCCCCGAGGCCAGGCGCGCAGTCCGCGTTGCAGCAGAAGCCGACGCCCCCGCCGCCGCCACTGCGCGGCCCCCTAGCTTTCCCAACGCTTCCAAGGAGGGTGCCTGGCTCCCCGCCCCCGAGTCCCCCGCGGCCCGGCGCGAAGTTCCCCAAAGTGACCCGGGCGCCGCGAACCCCCGCCCGCTCCCCTCGGGCTTCCCCAGAGACTCCGCCTGCCGCCCCCTCCCGCGCCTTCGGAAAAGTTGCAAGCGACGCCCCAAACTCCGGCCCCCCGCCCGGTGCCGCGCGCGCCCCGGGGCCCCCACGCTCCGCCGCCGCGCAGGGGCGCAGTTCCCCCCACACTAGCCGGGCGCCATGACGCGGGGAGCGCAGCGGGGCCACCCGCGGCGGCGCGGAGGCGGCCAAGTGCGGGGCGTGGGCGGCGGCGCTGGGCGCACGTGCGCGGGGCCGGGGGCCGCGGCCGGGCGGGCCGGGGGCCGCTTACCTGTTGGAGGTAGAGGAAGGCGGGCGGGCAGGGCACGGAGTGCGGGAGCATGCTGCCGGAGTTGGACAGCAGGAGGCAGCCCGAGTTCGCCATGGAGCACAGCATGGGGCGGCAAGGGGGCGCCCGGCGGCCGGAGGAGCTCTGCGCTCGCTGCGTCCCTCGGTGTGTGCGCGCGCCCTGCCTCCCGGGCGCCCTCCCGGTCTCTCCTCCTCCTCTTCCTCCTCGGGGCCTCCCCTCCCCCTCGTGGCGCTCTTTAGGAGGGAGGCATGGAAAGGCGAGCGGCGCGCCTCTGCCCGGTGCTCCCCCTACCCAGGCGGGGAGGCTAGAGAGCGCGTGCGAGAATATGGCAAGAGAATATATGCGCGAGAGGATGGATGCGAGGGAACGAGGGGGAGTCTGTCACTTTGGAGCCACCCCAGCCCTGTCTGCAAAGAGTGGTGCGTGTGCGTGTGTGAGTGCGCGCGTGTGCGCGCGTGTGTAGCGGTGGGAGGGGGAGTCCCTGGCGTACTCCAACATCAAACAGAGCCCCGCGCGGAGGGGAGAGAACCCGGACGGCGGCACCACAGCTGATCCCACACTTAACCCCTCGTCCGCCGGCCTGCGCCGGGCCGCCAGCCCTCGCGCTCCCCTCCTCCGCCCGCGTGCTCCCGACCGCGGGGTCTGGGACCTTGCTGGGCCCCCCTCAGTTCCCTGGCCGCGGCCGCTGCGGAGGAAAGGAGCGGCTCTGCGGCCCGCCCGACCGGAAGGCGCTTGGTCCTGCCTGCGTTCAGAGAAGCGCCTCTCCTAAGGGAGGCCGGCTCAGCGGCGGGGATGTCGGTGATGTAATGAGGGCATCTACGCAGAGGCTTCCGCGCTGGGAAGGCTTCTCCGCTGCCCGGGGTTTGGAAACCCAGCCGGCGCCCCTAGGAGTCCCTTTTGATCTCCTGCTGGCCCCCAGAACCCCGTGTTTGCCATCCCAGCAGGCTGCCGCAGGCGCATGGTCCTGTGCATACTTGATACAGGGGATACAGGCCACCGTGCGTCCTCCCTTCCCCACCCCCAAGCTCGCTGGAGTTGGTGTGCACAGTCCGGCAGGCAGGGGAGCACAGGTACTGCGCCTGGAAGAGGCCTCCACGGGCCCCTTACGCCACCACTGTCACCTGCTGCATAAACCTGCAGCCTTCCCAGCCACACTCACACCAGCCAGTCCTGTGAGTGCACACTTGCCAGGTGCCCCTGGATCAGGCAATTTCACAGCACCAGCTGCAGGTAAGCTGGGCTGTGAGCAGGACAGTCCACCGGTGGTCGCTGTCAGGGGCACATGCCCAACCTCATGCCTTGTTTACATATATGGCCCCCAGGTAGGGACAGACCCCAGACCCCTGGTGCCAGTTCTGGACTCCGCTCCTCTCACCATGGACAGCAAGTCCCCCTCTGGAAGGAGGTAGGTCCAGGACCACCTGACAATGGCAGGATCACTGGCCTGGCAGTGAACGTTGGGGGTGTGTGTGGGGCGGGGGTACTAACTTGCTGTGCGACCCCAGAAAAGCCACTTGTCCTTTCTGGGCTTTGGTTTCCATATCCAACTGGAGAGATTGGTTGGATGCTTCACCCACTATGGGGCATGTTGAGGGAGGACCATGGAAGAGGGCAGGGAATGGTTGGCATGGCCTTCCTCCAGGCTCACCCTGGGAAGTGCCATTGGAAGGAGGCAGATGAGCACATGCCCCTTGGACAGCCCCTCTCAGGTGTCCCCTGTACTTGAACAAAACAACCTGCTGTGGTCTCCCCCGAGAAGGAACAGGGGTGTGAAGCCTGGAGGGACAGTATATAGGGGAAGGGAGAGGGTCAAGGGTGAGACTGGCGTTGGCTGAGTGGCCCTGCTCACCCCACCTTTTTCTGGAATCCCACTCTGGGATCCCCCAGGGTAGCACTGGGATGGGGCACTCTGTAGAATCTAGGCTAGGGCCTTGCCGAGGTCACCCCTGCCTCCGGGCAGGGATGGGTTGTTAGCTTGGTCTCCCAGCCTCAGGCACTGGTGGGGCGGCCCAGTGCCAAGGTCTAGCACCTGTAGGGCCAGAGTTTAAGGCTGGGCATCATGACAGCATCATGAAGGTGACCTCATAGGAGGGTTCTCCCGTGGGTATGGCACCCAGAGTGGATCTGGCCTCACCAGCACAGGGTCCTGGCCACTTCCTCCCCCAGTCCTGCTGTTTCCCTGTCCTCTTTCACAAGTGTGTCCTCTCTCAGCCTAGGTGAGTCGTAACTGCTTGGTGTCCCCTTCCCTGGACACTCAGGAATTGGGGGCAGCCACGTAGCATTCTCTCTCAGCCTTAGGCTCCAAATGCATGAATCCGTGTGCATCATTCACTCACTAATTCACCATTGTTACCAAGCATGTGAGGTCAAGGCCTTCTAAAAAGAATTTGCAAGTGGGTCCCAAATAGTGTCTGTTACACAGCTGCTCCTAGAGGTAACTCTCCTGCTTTTCCTTCTTGAGAATTCATTGTCTGCAGGCACCATGCAAGATGCTAGGGCTGTAGAAATAGTTCTTTGCCCTGGAGTGAGCACACTGTCTAGTGGGGGAAACCAAGCCAGTAAACCAAGATGGCAGCCTACTGTGTTGAGAGCATCAGGCTGCAGAGCATGTCTAGACACTTGCCTCCATCAGCCAGCTGGTCACACCCGGGCTCCAGAGTGAACACAGAGCTGCAGAACAGAATGAAAAGAAAACCTCCAGCAAGCAGGCATTGAATAATATGTATTTCTGGCTTATTCCTCGGGACAGGGGTTGCATGCCCGCAGCCTCCCACACCGTGCTCTGGACCTGTGACTTTCAATCTGAGCTAATCACCGAATGCCATGGACCTTGTTCTACAGTGATTATTTCTTAGTCTCATGCAGCCCCCACCGCAGACCTCCCCAGCAGCGATCATGCCCTCCTCATCTTGTCCCTCCCATACACTGGACAATGGGGCACCAAGTTCCTCAGGCCCAAGACCTCTGGCCGCCCTTCCAAGCTCCACTACTGCACAGACCAGGGAGGGCGGGCCTCAGCAGTGAGTAGGGGAAGCCCGTGTGCCTGGCGGCTCTGCTGCCCCCGCTCTGGGTTGAAGGGAGGCTATGAGCTGGGAAAAGCTGTCAATCCGGTGCGAATATTCGCTACTTTAAAAAGAGAAGGAAAAAATATCCCATTCTCCCTGAATCTGAGAAGGGCCTTGTTAGGGAGGCAGGAACTGTGCTGTAATTATCTCTGTGCTCCTGGGCACCACTATAAATACCAGGTGAAGAGGCACCTCAGAAGGCTTAGAAGGTTCCCAGGCTTCGGAGCTCCTTCCTGCCCCATCCCGTGTCACCTTCCCTGGTAGGAGCCCTCCGGGATGCCTCCCCCTTCAGTCGGCTGGGGTCCGCCTGTTACAGCTTGCTGGGCCGCATCACCTTGCTAGACCCCTCTGTCTCTTTGGTGCCTACTTCCACAAAACAGGAGAGTTGTCATTCCCTTGAGGTAGTCTGTGTTTTTAACAAAAGGTGGGCTGATGAGTTCTGGGGTTAAAGGATTTGTGGGACTATTGCCTGTGACAGTGGCTGCCATCTCACCTCATCCTCCAGGAATTCCCAATGTTGCCCCTGGGCATTGCCCAGCAGGCAAGTTCTAGCCCTTCATCCTTCAAGGGAGATTGGGTGGGGGCTCCAGTTACTTATCATCCTGCCCTCCTTCCCTTCCTGAGTGTCCAGGCCTACTGTCTCGAGGCTTCTCCTGTGCAAGGAGGACAGTGTGGAACTTGGCAGAGGCCACTCAGGACAAGGGCTGAGCTCACAGGCTCCCGTTGCAGCAGGGCCATCATCACAGACACACTGTGTCTGCTGTGGTTCTGCAGAGCCAGACCTTCCTGCCCCAGCCTGGGCTTCTTGGCACAGGTGTGGGCATGAGCACTGAAGAGGCAGAGGAGGCCGAGTGGCTTGGACCTCCCCGGGGGTGGGCGCAGCTCGAGGGATGAAGTGTGGATCACCCCAGAAACCTCTGTTATGTGATCCAACCGGTTTCCTACATCACTAATCAAATACTTTCCCATATTTAATGTCTCACTCAGGAGCTAAGGGCATGGGGTTAGAGGCTAGAGGTGGGGAAGGCTCTCAGCCCAGGGCTGCCCCAGGATGCTCTCAGCAGACACCACAGGGAGTGTCAGGTCAGGGTGGGAAGCTGTGGAGCCCCTACCCCCTTTTAAAATGCAGACACCTCGCAGATTCCCAAAGGTGAGACTTCCCATTTTGGGAGTGGGTGCTGCTTGTACTAATACTCCCTCAGGGCAGAAAGTTGGCACAGGAGTCCGCCAGAGAGGAGCAGCGGCTGGGGTGACCTGAGCTGTCCCACACAGCCCTGCCGCTGACCAGGCCGTGCTGGAGTGTCCAGCAGGGGGCTCACTCACACCAGCTGGAGAGTGTCTTTCCCCTGCAAGCCTGTGAAAAGGGGCAGTGAGGATGGAGACTCACCACCGCTGGGTCCCTCTGCCAGGGAGTCCTGGAGCACACAGAGGGAAAACCAGGCCTAGGGCAGGCTGCCATGGCCAGCATCCATCTTCCAGCTCAGTGGGACCCCCCACCCACTGGCGCTGTCCCCCTGGCCCCAGCAGAGACTGCAGCAAAAGTACAAATCGGCGTGCAAAGGAAGTTTATTTATCTGTTTAATTAAGAGGCGTTTGCCAGCCACATTCGGGTCCATCCGTCTCACTTACAACCATGTCCCCGCAAAATTAAACATAATAAATATAGGGAGACTGAAAGCAAAGGGCACACTCGAGATATATGGGCCAAGCCAGAAGTTGCACAGGGCTGCAGTTATAAGCACATCTTTCTTTTGCAAGTTTCTCTCCCCTTGGGGGCCCGGGAGCCAGAGGACTGCTCTCGAGAAGGGGCTGTGGGTGCCATCTGACTGCTCTTCGCACTCAGCGCTCTTGCCAAGCTTTATCTATTTTAAATGAGCCTCCAGGACTTCTCCCTTCTGTAAAAAGGGAGAGAGCTCAGCACAGAGCAAAAGGCACATCTGAAAGCAGCCGCCACTGTGATGTTCCACCTTGGGGCTGCTGGGGAAGAGGCCTCGGCGGCCGCCTCATCTACACCACATCTACCCCTGAGCTCCTGGCAAGGCGGAAGCATGGGCAGAGCGGAGCCTTGGAGAAACACATCTCTGGGTCTCAGTGCCAGCTGTGGCCAAGCCACCATCCGGGGCCCGGCCTCAGAATCCCACCAAAGTCAGAGGAAGGCAGAGGCAACGTTTTTATTTCTATCTCTGATCTGAGGCCTCGAGATCCTGACTGTTTGCTCAAAGCTCCCAGGAATATGAGCACACAAAGGGGAAAATGGTGATTTATTATCATTATTGATTGCTAACTGTAACAATACCTTGCCTTTGCTTCTGTATCTCCTAACCTTTTCAAAGTGCCTTACTGTATCTCATCTCACTTGATCACTGCAAGTTAGGGAGGGAAGGTATAATGAGGCCCATTTGCTATATGATGACACTTTTAAGATCACAGAGGTGGCCCAAGGTCATGCGACTAGTTAGAGGCAGAGTTTGGGCAGCAAAACAAGACTCCTGACTCTCGGGTGCATGGAGCCCCTCGCTTTCCTTCAGCTACTGTGCTTGGCACCTGCATTTCGGCAAGCATCCTCATCATTAGCCCTTGGCTCGCTCTCTCCTAACAGGACCAACCCCAAACCAAATCTGTTAATGGAATAGTCATCTGCAATAGCTTGGGCATTTACTAATCACACCGCTGCTCGGTCTGTGCGGCAATTATCTTGAATTTCCTCTTTCTCATTAGGCAGGAGGTCATGAGAACTCGGTGGGTGGCTGAACCCTATAATGAGGCCAAGGAGAGGAGCTGCCAGTGGACTGAGGGAGCCCTTCTGTGGAGCTCCTCCTGAGTCTGCCATGCAGTGCTCCGTTTCCTGGTTCCTCGCCTGTGTGCTGAGCCTGACCCACCCACTAGACCCACCTGGCCCATCTCACCCTGCACATGTCCCCTCCTTGGTTCCCTTGTGCAACACCACACATAACCACTGAAGAGAGAGTTCTGGGAGATATAGAAGGTGTCTGTCTGCTTGGAGATGGAGCCTGTGGCTTGGATCTCAAGGGAAATGCCCTGGATAGTTGGGTCCCTGGTGTTTGAGGCTTATCAACCTCTAGGTTCTCAGGACATCAGTACAAATTGTAGGGCCAGGAAATCATGTATACTTCACTGCTCCACACAACCCAGCCTGGTGACACTCAACACTAAAATTGCCCTCCGCGTGTCCCCTGCCCACAGGGGTGTTCAGCACCAGGGACAGATCTAGTCTCTCCTCTGAGGTAACTTCTCCTCCCTTCCTGTGAAACAGACCCCCAAGAGGAAAACAGAGCTCAGAGGCACGAGATGATAGGACTGCAAAAGATGCTGGGATCATGGTGCCCAGTCCCTGCTTCTAGCTGGCTGTCACTGAAGCCTGCAGGGATGGGTGCTGCCTGCTTGCTTTGCTTCCTGGACGCCCTCTGTTGAGAGTGGTGCCCATGTAGCTTTTTATCCCCCCTGTTAGGAAGGCTTGCCTGAGGTCTCACACAAACCTTTCCCATCTGCATTCCATTCAAAGAGCAAAGGCCTTAAAAGAGAGACAACGGGGAGATTGCACCTGAAGCCAAAGCCACTATCACTTCCTCTGATCCCCCAGGAGGGTTCAGGGTCACCCATCAGAACTGACAGAGCAAAGCTGCATGTTGAGGAAAGAGGCCAGATGAATCTAGCACTTGGAGTGGCAAGCAGAGCCCTGCAGAGGAGACTAAGTCTGGCGTGGCCACAGGTGGCAGCCCCCACCACTGGGACCACTGTGCACTTGCATCAGGTTCAGTTAGAACTGAACCAAGGAAGAATGTGGGAAGGGGTCAAGGGTTGCTTTTTCATCAACAGAGGAGGGGTCTGAGCTGGCCTGGGCAGAGACAGCCAAGTCTCCTCTATGCATCAGCCCGAGTGAAGCCAGCAATTGAAGAAACCAGTGTCCCTTTCTTCAGCATGGTGGGGGGTCAGGGAAGAGATGCCACAAGAGGACAGACTCATGGCAGCAGAGAGAAGGGATGGTGGCCCAGGCACCCTGGACTCAGCACTGGGAAGTTAAGTCCTTCAAAATGAGCAGACCTCCAAGACTCTAGATAGAGTATCTGCTGTAGCTCCGGCCCCAGCACTCAGCTAGTTAAACAGCAACCTCAAGGTCTCAGGAAGCAGAATGTGAGGGGCTGGCACCATGCTCTTCCTCTGCCCCTTTGTGACCCCCAAAGCCAAAGCATCAGCTCATTAAAAGCTCATTAGGAGCCTGAGGCACACAAAGGCCCAGGGAGGCGGTGCTGTCCTGGCAAAGCGCATGGCCCCAGGGAAGCTGGTGCACTGTTGGCAGCCGGTGCCAAGCTGCAGACAGGCGCTGAGAGATGAAGCAGCAAGGTGGCTGGCAGTGGGAGGCAGGGGTGGGAGGCTCCTCCAGTGAAGGCTTGTGAGAGCTGAGCTTGTCCCTGGACTCAGAGTGGTGGGGACAATCCTGGCTGGCAGGAAGCAAATGGACACAGATGCTGACCTGCAGGCTGGGCCAAATATGGGAAAACTCCTTTCTCAGGCTTTGAAGGGGTGAGCAAGGGTAGAGGGGAGGAGGATGCTAGGCAGGACCCTGGTTAACATTCGGTCCTGCCTGGCAGTTGAAAACACTGGGGAAGTTGTGTGAATTTCTGCCCAGTGTGTGTGCAGCGTGAGTAGAGAAAGAAGATGTGGCTGCTACGCGTCCCTTAGAGTCCCTAAAGCTTTCCTGAGACCAGGGGAAGTGGCTCATCTCTGGAAGGTGCAGGAGTATGCTTTGACAGAGGTGCAAAGCTATTTCTGGGCTGCTCCCCACCCCTGCCCCTGTCCTGCTCCCTGTGATCCCGGGGGTGGGGGAGCCCTCTTCTTTCCTGATCTACTCTAGCACTGGGGTCCAGCCACGTCTTGGCACCAACACGACTCTCCAGTTCCAAGGCATGAGGTTTCTGAGAATTCACTGGCAAGGAGGTTTGGGGAAGGTTGGCAGCCAACCGAGGACCCTGGGCTGCTCCTAGCGCTCCCGGCCTTCCTCCCGCTGAGAGTTGCTGCATGAGGATGGGGAGAGCCGTCTGTTCCTTTACTTACTTCCCCAGGATGCTGTGACTTTTGATTCCTGCTTGATTAATATACAGCCAACACACACTGTATTTAAGGCAACTTTAATTCTCTCAGGTCACCAAACTCAGGAGCAACAAAGCTGCGAGGAGCCAGTCCCGCAGTAGATCAAACACCGGGACCTTCAAATCGCTCTGTGGCCCAATTTCTCATCACTGCTGCTGCCTGATAACCCTCGAGGCCTGGAGCCAATCTCTCCCTTTTCTGGGGGTGGGCTCGGGTGTTGGATGTGGATGTCCACGGCTGAAACCCCCCTGGCAGCGAGAAAGAGCTAGAAGGACTCAGCCCTTTGAGCTGGCAAGAGTGAGCCCATCAGCACGAGGGACAGCTTGGCCAGGCCCTAGGGCTCCTGTACCACCAGCACCCCTGCCTTCCTGGGCCAGACGACGAAGGTGTCAGTGGATGTATCTGGCTTGCCGGAGGTGACCAGGGACTGATGGCCACCTTTTACTAAAAGAGCCCAGCAGCCTTTGGAGCCTGCCTGCTGGTCTCCTGCTTCCCTTTGGGGTCCTGCACACCCTTACCAGCTTCGTCCCCCTTTAGGCTTTTTCTAGATCCAGCTTCCTTGTCCTCTGACTCCCAAGACCTCCCCAAGAGGAGGAGGCTGGTGTCCCTTAGGGACACCTGGCCAGCCCTGTGCCTAGGGCTTCTGGTGGGCTGAACAGTTTCCTTTCTGGCACAACCTCCTCCCCACTCCACCTTCCGCGCTGGAATCTACTGAAAGCCAAGCTATTTCTCCGCCTAACACCTGGGCGCTTGCTTGCTTGGTGGGGGGCAGGGGTGGGAACGCCTGTGGAGCTGCCATTTCCTCCCAAGCATCTTTTATAGACCCGGTCCATGTTGCAATTCAGAGGCTCTGTGGAGCAGCACAATGCAGGAAGATTACACTTGGAAGCTGGGCTTGTAAATTACCTTCCGGTGGGGGCAGGGACTGGCCCATTAACAGAGAATCCAGCACACAAAGCCATTCTCATTTAAGAGCAGGATCTTCGAGGACCAGAGTCTGATCAATCCTTGCTGCCACCAACACGCCATAGATTGGCAAGAAACGTTTGCATCAAAGTTGGAGGAAGCCCCAGATGTGCCTTCCCAGGCTCAACCCCTACTACTGCTGTATTAGGATTTTTTCTACACCAAGTCCCACTGGATTTACTCGCTCCACTCTGTCTCCATCCACTTAAAATATCATCTATAGATTTTCAAATTATTGCTACACTTTCTAAGAGAAGGACGAAGTGGTTAAAAATTAACAGCAAATTTATAGGAATTCTATATGGCAATTACAGAATTATAATGAAGTGGCTGCCACTCGGCCGAATGTGGGTAATTGGAAATCCACGCTGGGAGCCTGGAATCTTTATGGTATTGGGATTGTGTTTTTGAGAGTAAATTCTGTGGAGAGGGTCAATGGACCCTTGAGCTGGCCAAGTTCTTCTCTAGAGGAAAGAGTGGCCGGTTCGCTCCCTGTGTGCTGGCAGTTGACGAGAGTCACTTAGCTGGCACACAGGAAGGTGGCCAGAAACCACGGGGGTTGGAGAAGCAGTCCTGAGAACATCCAGCTGGGACTGGAGAAGGTGGGGAGGATGGAAGGAAGGACAGCCACTACCGCAGAAGGAAAGAGATGTAGAGATGCAGATGGTGAGAGAGAGAGACAGCAGGGGCCTGATCCACTCCCTTCCCATGGGTGACTTCTAAAAAAATTGGGTGAAAATGCAGAGAGATTGCTTTATCCCCCAAACGTCCACCTTGTCTGCATGCCCTGTGGTGTCACCCTCCCTGATATACCCACTGTGGCAGACTCGGGCTTTGGCTATGTCATACTCCTGTGTCCTTGGGGCCCCAGGGGCTGAGATGGTTGTAGTGGGGCCCATAACAAGGGAACTGTGATTCTGAAAAAGGGGGTCCCGCTGGGACAAACTTCTGCCAGCTTTCTCAAGAGCGTCACCTAGACCTGGTGCTGTCCTGTACAGGGCTTGTCCCTACAGAGATTCTGTGTGTGTGTGTGTGTGTGTGTGTGTGTGTGTGTGTGAAGCACATGCTGAAGTGTGAAGACTCAACACAATACAAAGCATGAAAAATACTCTGTACATCAGTTACATGCTGAAATGATACTGTTTTGCATGTATTGGAGTTACATTAAGTATATTGTTAAAAATGGTGGCGCAGGTCAGTAATCCCTGCACTCGGGGCTGAGACAGGAGGATTGCAAGTTCAAAGCCAGCCTAGGCTACGTAGCAAGACCCTGTCTCAAAGAAAAAGCATAATTATTAAAAATACTTTCACCCATTTGTTTACTTGAGTGTGCCTATCAGAGGTTAAGCCTGATCCTGTGTGTTGTATATTGCATCTCCACAGGCAGCATTTGCCCAAGCGGGGCATGATGCTTCCTGCCCATCTTGCTACGTCACCGCTCGGCCATCGGCACCCTCTCAGGAAGGAGAACAGATTGAACGCTGGCTGGGTCTCTTCTCACGATGGGGCTTCTGTGGGCAGAAAGCTCACCCTGATCTCCTGCCCCGGACACAGATACCCTGCAATAGGGCTTGCTCCGTGTAATCCATCTTTGGCTTGATTTCTGTTTTCTCATCTGACGTCTGTCCCAGTGTCCTGCCAGCACAGCAGCAAGGCAGAGAGCGGGGTGTTTGCTGAGGCCGGTGAGGGCAGCTGGCTTTCCTTCCCTCTCCCTCCCAGGGACGACTCCAGGACCCAGCACCCTGCCTGGCGCCAGGCTTTGGGCTGAGCTCACAGCAGACAGTGCTGTCTCCTGACCTGTGCTGGGGGCGAAGCTCCCAGCCACCAACCCCAGGGGGCTGAGCTCCTTTGCATTTGGCTCCTGGGTGAGCTTGTTGACTTTCCTCCCCAAGGCTGCATGAGAGGCCTCAGAAACTCCACTCCAGTGCTGTAGGGCATGGCAAAACTCTCACAATCATGTGGCTTTGGGCACATTGGACCTCAGTCATCCAGGGCACCTTCAGCCTCCTTCTGACCCCCACTGGAGGCAGAGAGAAGGAAGTGGGATGTGAGTGTGTGTCCTTCCCCTTTCCTGAATGGAGAAGCTGACCATACACAGCAGGCGAGTGGTGTGTGTGTGTGTGTGTGTGTGTGTGTGTGTGTGTGTGTGTGTGTGTGTTTGTGTGTGTGTATGGGGTAGACAGGGGCAGAGTGGGACCCAAAACATGGGATTTGGGCCATTGCCCCTTCTGCTTGAAAAACAGAAGCAAAGGTGAGTCAGTATGGCTTGTAGGAAGACCATAGTCACACGTCCCTTGTCTTCTACGACACTGGCCTCATCCTTGCAGCACTCTCCACTAGCAGGAAGGGCTGGGTACCACTCGGCCACGCAGCAGGGCGTCACACTGTCTCTGCCTCTGGCCATCCTGTGGCTCTGGGCAAGTGTTTCAATATTTTGAGCTTCTTTTCTGCCTCTGCAAGAGTGGGGCAGGAAGGCTTCCCTTCATGTCGAATCCCCATCCTGGAGACACAGGAATCGACACTCAGCGGTGCTCAATAGCTCATGTTAATTAATTCAACAAATATTTATTGAGTGCCTCTGAGTGCCAGATTTTGTTCTGGGTCCCTCCTCTCTGCAGGGGCCAGATGAGACAGCCAGCAAACTCTCCCTTCCTTCCACCTGCAGGTACAGAATTTGTCCTGTTCATCTCTCAGGCTTTGGTACAGAAAGTACAGTTAACTCTCAATTATCTATGCAAATGGAGTGGAACGTTCCACTGATAATTCAGAAAGAGCAGAGAGTCCACAAATAATTCTTATTTGAATTTGGAATGCATTATGCTTATTTTTGCATCGGATTTACCTTCCTAATTACTGTTTGTTCTGGCTTATGCTCAAAATTGTTTGCTTTCTCAGAACCCACACTGGGAGGCGGGGAGGGGTGTGCCCTAGAAGTACACTGGGACCTGCCAGGTGGAAACCGGCCATAGCCCACCTCTCTGCTGCCCAGCCTGCCCTGGGGGGTGATGCTGGTTGCAGATGCCATGCTGGGTGCTGGGGTTTCTCGATATCTAGCCAGGAGGGATGATGGTGGCTACTCTCATTCTCTGAAGGCTCTGTTGAGCATGGGTGGCCCAAACGGATGAGGCACACTAGGTCCCGTGAGCTGCATCTTCTGTCTCAGAGGGCAGAAGCAGAGAGGAGATGTTTCCCCTGTAGTCCTCGCTTGGGGCTATCTCCCTCTTGCTCTCTGTCTCTCTCTCTCTCTGTCTTTCCCTCCCTGTATTGTGCATGTCTGTGTCTCCATCGCTCTCTACCTTTTCTCCCCCTGGGGCACTCTTCTCCCAGGAGACAGATATTTCTTTCAATAGACTTGTCTTCCATGTAGCCCAGAGCTTGGGAGGGCTGTGCTTCCTCCAGGGCGGTGGGCTGTGGTGGCCAGGGGCTTGTATCTAGCTGAGACACTCCTCCTTATGGCTGCCCCCAGTTTCCTTTTGTAGGGCAGGGAGGGAAGGAGAAGGCGACATCAAGTCAACTTCCTTCCGTGTGGATCAGGGAGCCTGACACCCACGACATTACTCTCCACACTGCCTCTGCTCTCACAGGGGTCTCCAAACATGGGGTGGGTCCTGCCCTGACACCAGGCACCATCTACCTGTGACATGCACGTGTGCTTTTGAGTTTCTAAGGTGCCTGGGAGCTCACCCTGGACTCTTTTGCTCAGTCAGGAGGTATAGGGTGGGTTGCATGCTGGATGATGCTGGAGGTAGCACACTCTGTCATTCTCTACCTTAAGCCAGTCCAAGGAAGCATGTGCTCCAAATGGCCCTCTGCCCTTGTGCACACAAAGCGATGCTTCAGACCCAGGAGCAGACAGAGTAGCAGACAGCAGACTTCCTTCAGAGCCCTGGCGTTGCAGAGTTTGGAAGTTAAGGGACGTCCCAGAATTCATTGCCCAGGTTTCCGGTCATTCTCATATGATTTTCAGGGATGCTAGAAGCCTCCCTGCCTTTGAGCTTTCAGATGCCTAATAGTTCACCACTTTCCAGAGGTAAAATTGCAAATCTTCTCCCAAAAAGATGCTGGGCGTGTGGATCTGAAAACACTCGACAGCTCTGTTGTGAGACTGTGGACTGAGCTGCTTTGTAGAGAGACCTGGCAGCCAGTGGAGAACAATAAGCAGCTGGGTCTGTGGAGTGGATGTCATGCAGGAAAGAGCGTGGCCGTGGTGGGAGGAGGACCTGCCGAGGGTCTGGCCGGCTCACTTGGCCCTCTTTTCTGAAGGCAAGGTGGCAGGGAGCTGCTAGAGAAGTATCCTAGTGACCTAGTGACCTCCGTGGTAGCTGAACTTGCCCTCTGCTCACCTGCTGGTGGAGCTGGCTAGGCCCCATCGGCCATTCCCTTGCTGTCTTGGGACCATTCCTCCCTAGCTCTTACTTGGTCATTCTCCCCTTCTGCCCAGCTGGTGGGGGAATTGGACTCGGGGTGGGGGGAGTGTGCCTGTGTGCCCCAGTCCCCTTTGCTCATCACCCTGCTGTGTGAGCTGCAGACCTTGGCACTCTCCTTGGGGAGGAAGACTAGCCCAGGTGGAACGTGAGGGAGAAGACAAGGCCAGCCATCTGGATTGTCTGAACCCCAGACAGGACTTAGAGGTGCCGGTGACCTCTGTGGTGGTAGCAGGTGGCCTTGAACAGACTGGTTTGGTCCAAGTTCAGCAAGTGATTAATAGCTCTTAAAGAAGCATCTAAAGCTTTAATTAAATGGAAATAAAGTAAAGCTTCAGTCCCTCAGTTGCACTACCCATGTTCCCAGTGCCCGACGGTCATGTGTGGCTGTGACCAGCGTGTTGGTGCAGATGTGAAATCTTCCCGTTGTTGCGGAAAGTCCTAGTGGACGGTCCTGCCCCAAAAGCTTCCATGTTTCCATCTCTGTAAACTGAAGAGGAAAAGAGTCCCCTCCCTAACTGCTGTAAGGCCTATGAGAAGACAGATGGCCAAGGCAGAGTGTGTGAACCAGAACCAAAGTCGCTGAGAAGTTTTCATCAAAACTACCAGTGAGTTGGGAATGGAGAGAGGTGTCCGAAGTCCCTGGAAGAGTGACAAGCCCCCAGGACAGCCTTTTGTGCTGTGGCCATTCCCAGTGGGTCACAGGGTTCTGGGGGATCCTGACCTGCTGCCAGGTATGGTGGACAACAGCCATGTCACTTCTGGGCCTCGCCTAGTCTAGGAGCAAATGTAAGGGGAGGGAAGAAGCCCCACAGAAAGAGTGCGTGACGGGAGCTGCCAGGGCAGAGGTGACCCCTGGGGCAGGGGTAGCAGCAGCCAGGAGAGCCTGGGCTTCCACACCAACCGGCTCCTTGCAGCCCTGGAACAGGGCTATGGGGGCGGAGATGGCAGGCCAGGCCTTGAGGTTTCTTCGATCATGACCGTGGGGAGTTGCCGAAGCCAAGAGAGCTCTGCTGGGCTGGCAGAAACCCACATACGAGCTCAATCATAAAGGAGTAAAAGGGAAATTTGCACACAGGGCAGATCACTGCTGGCTAAAGAGACACAACCCAAAACTGACTGGGATGTGTTGGGACTCCCGATCTCTACCTGATATACAGACAAGTCATGAGGTTCCCTTCATGGGCCCCAGGGCAAGAGAAATCGCCCAGACCCTACTTCTTCCTGTCTCCTTGGACCGGGTCCGTGTAAGGCTGGAGGCTGGGCCATCCGCTCCCCAACTCTTTATTGCCCTCAGTCCTCTTGTCCATCCTTACACTCTTCTGTTCTCCTTAAGACCCTTTTCTCTTCTCGTCCTCTCCTTGTCTGTGTTTTTAAAGAATGGTTTTCTCTTCCTCACACACATACACAAAAACAAAAAGTAACTTATAAAATCATCCTGACCCAATGGAGCTATAATCCAAGCAATGGCAGAGGCCCAAGCGTTACCCATAAAAAGCGTCCCTCACTCAGGAGCACTTGGTCCTGTGCTCCAAGCTAGAATAGATCTGCTCTTCTTGTCCCCAAAGGCAATGAACGTGAGGGAATTCTGGACCCTTTGAAAAGGGAACATGGGGGAGATGTATAGAGTGGAGGAGGCGGAATGGGGAAACTAGAGTTTTTGCTTCTGGGACCCAAGTGGTGGCAAACTCTTCCAGGAGACAGAAGACAAAGCTTCCTGCCACCAGCACAGTGGGGTTTTCCCTGGTTCTGACCTTGCCTGATGGCGGGGTTCTCACCCTGCCCCTGAGTGTCTGTGACTTCTGTTCATCTTCTCAAAGGAGAATTGCTCTTATTTTCTCCATCTTCACCTCCAACTCCACCTCCACCGCCTCCATCTCCATCTCTGTTTCTGTTTCCCCTTGTATTTTCTAGAATACGTGAAGTGCTTCTGATGAGTCCGTCGCATCCTTAATAATTACTGTAAACTCCACCTGCCACCCGCCCTCCATGCTGCCCTGTGTTATGCGCTCGCTAACCCCTTCTAGTGTCTGTCTCCTCACCCCTTCCCACCGGTTTCCTGTCCGCCACACATTCCTGACTCTTTCAGAGGGTGGGGGAGACAGACACAGAGAGCCCGGGGCAGACTCAGCAAACTTTGCTAAAAGTTGACTGCAACTCCCAGGCTTCCTCCCTCTGCATCTTCTCCCCTGCAGCAGACAGCCTAGATGTGGCCTTTAAACTGACGCCACCTCCTCATTCACTACTGCGCCGTCTCATCCTCCTCCTCCTGCCAGCTTCACTCAGAGCTGTCACAGTCCCTGGCTGATGACACAGGCCTCTGGAAGATCAGCAGGCATTACCAGGAGGGTGTCCTCGGTCCCTTGGGTGCACGGGGGTGGAGGAGGGCTGGCTGGGTGCTCGCCCAGGATCACCTTGCTGGAGCCCTTATGGCAGATGCCCCCTGCGCCTCACCTTGTGTCTTCGTCTCGCTCCCTTTGCTACCTCGTTCGACACGTACTCTTGGAACCCAGCAGCACTGCACCGGAGCATTTCTCACCTCTCACTTTCTGCCCTGAGCTTTCTTGCTACTGCCACATGGGGCACAAGCCTTGGCCACACTGACACACCCACAAACCCGGACGCCATGTGGAGCAACCCTTGGCCAAAAGGAGAGAGAGCTGGGTGGATGGAGTCACACACAGGGCATCCTAGGGCCCCTCGTGGGACCAAGCCCCAGGGCCCACTGTGGCATTAGCTGCACACTGCCCTTGGGTTAGTCCTCCATCCTGCCCTGTTTTGCGCTCCCTAGAGCTTAGCTCCCTGTGCACTTCCCAGAATGCAGCACCTGCATGTGGATACCGCTCTCAACTGTGGCCTTCGAGCGGAACTCAGGCTAAGGCAGTTTGTTCCCAAGGTGGCTCGGAAAACAGTACCTTGGGACGGGTGTCTGGAACGGAGTCTGTTGCTGCTCAGACAGTGCTAAGGTCCCCACAGCTGGTGACAAGTAACACTGTGACAACCATTGACATACAAGAGCATCGCAATTACACAGGCTGGACGGTGGAGGACTGGGAAGGGCGGGGGATGTGGGCCTCTTGGTTACACAGTAGTGGCAGCAATGGTTGGGGCAGCGGTGATTTTAATCACTGTGGAGCGCAATGGCTTTTATTTGTGGGTTTAGAAGCCTCAAGAAAGGAAAATTATGGTTTCAGGGGATACCGGTCTCCATGTATGTGTGCAAATAGACCCTTGTGTTCTCAACCCTTAACTGTAAGGGTAGCATAATTACCCAGGAGCCTGGACACACAGATATGATGCTCCTTCTTCACCAAAGTCACATCCCCAATACGAAAGAGTGAGACTCTGGATGAGAACATCCGTGCAGATGAGCCTGAGAACCTCAGAGCTCCTGGTTTCCCGAACCCTTGGTGGGGGCAGAAGCAGCCCATTCCCTTCCTGGAAGAAAACTGGCTCTTCTCACCAGGTACCAGCAAAAACCTTGACTGAAAAGTTTTCCCCCTAGACATTGCTTGTCCTCATCAAGTGCTCCCCACCTTCCCTCCTTGCCAAGAGTAGTAGCTAGAGTTGGAGCATAGCTCAGGCCAGGGGGATGGCCCAGTTCCAGAAGGAAAGCAGCAACACACCCAGAGAATGGCAAGACCCAGCTGGGACCAGGAAGCAGGAAGAAGAGTAGACTGGGAGGAGTTGAATCAGAGGCAGACTGTAAGTCCAGTTAGCCAGGCTCAGTGGTTCATGCCTGTAATTCTAACTACTAGGGAAACTGAAGCAGGAAAATCATCACTTTGAGGCCAGCCTGGGTAACTTAGTGAGACCCTGTATTAAAAAAAAAAGGGGGCCGAGGCATGAGGATATAGGGATGTAGCTCAGTGTTCCCCGGGTTCAATTCTTAGTACTGGAAAAAAAAAAATCTAAGTCCAGACAGAGAGAAATACTGAAGGAGCCTCCCACGACTGGAGGTCTACTATCCTGCCAGGATAACAGAGCCAGTCCAGGGGCCAGTGCCCCGAAGAAGAGATGGGTTGATGGTCTTCAGTGAACGAGGTGGAGGCACTGGAGCTGCTTTGGCAGTGTATTGAAGAAGGGTCTGAAGGTGGAGTGACCCGAGAACCCGCCAGATGACTGTTTCCCAGGAGGACCAAGTACATACTGTCTGCACCGAGACATAAGAAATTCCTTCTTGAGGGGTACAGAGGTACTTGCTAAGCTTAATAGTGGGTGCTTTCTGCAGGCCAGGTTGTTAGTAGGAGATATCACCACTAACTGGGATCCTTAATATCGACAGATCAGAGAGGACTTTCCAGAACAACAGATGCCAGGAGGTTGCATTTAACTATCAGGAACAGGTGAGAGTAAGTTCCACCTGCGTCAGCAAGGTTTTGATGGCAGTCAGAACACCTTGAGGCATAGCATCTACAGCTAACAGACCATGGTGTTCCTAGGGCTGAGATTGATGGGTGGCAACTAGGATTTTGCCTGACTGTATAAGCAGAGAAAAATCAAGAGCTAGTGAGTGGAGACTGGCATCAGTCAGTCACCTGGTGGGAAGCTGCAGGGGCTCACCCAGTTCCAGGCTCCACCCGGGCCCATGAATTGCAGGGGGACCAGGAAAGACGTTGCAGTGCCGCTACTGCATATCAAGTAATAGCTCCCCATCTCCTCCCTGAAGAGACCTGTATACTGGGGAGAGGTGGTGCCCAGATTTTTATTTTTTAATTTTATTTTAATGGTACATTTTAGATGTACATAGTTATAACATTCGTCATAGGGGATTTGTACCACTACATGATATATCTTGTTGCTTCTTTCTTT
The DNA here is from genome assembly GCA_004026905.1 of Hystrix cristata. Taxonomy (NCBI): domain Eukaryota; kingdom Metazoa; phylum Chordata; class Mammalia; order Rodentia; family Hystricidae; genus Hystrix; species Hystrix cristata. Next base: position 10,666 of record PVJO010002854.1, on the reverse strand, counting down.
TCCCATTCCCCTCCCCTCTCTTCACCCCTCCTCCCTCCTTATTTACAAAAGCTTTGTTTCCAGTTTTTCCTTTGGTGCCCGGACTTTTAAAGGGGTAAAACATATATAGCTATGGCTGACACGGGCATCAGTAAAACTGAAACACCACCATGGCCATCCATCAGTTGGGGTGGGGTCAGTGGAAAGCCAGGGGCATATGACCTCTGGACCCAAGTCCATCTTGCAGGCGGTCCAGAGGCATTGTGGGCGTCTCTGAGTAGACAATTTGGATGAACATATTTAGCACTTACTATAGGCCATGTAGAGGTTTCCACCCCAATGGCCAAGGGGAAGCCCACGAGCCTTCCCCAACCCCTGGCTGAATAGCAACTCAGTAAAAACAGATACAATTGCAGCAATTGTATCTACCATCACATACTAAAAGGAAGCAAGGATGGAGGTCCCTGTCATATACCTGTTCAGTTCATCTCTAAGGTGAATCACAGTGGATGATGGTAGACTAATCACAGAGGATGATGGTGGATTATTGTGGACTTGACCAAGTAGTAATAACCTGCAATCACTGACCATAGTGTTTTATTTACTAGAACAGACCAATACAGCCTCTGTTGCTAGTATGTGGTGACTGACATGGAACATGGGCTCTTTCCCATCCATGTCAGCACAGATTGTTAAATGCTGTTCGCCTGTACACAGAAAGGATAGCAGTACATATGTACCATCTTGCCAAGGAACTCTAATAAGTCCCGTGTTCCCTTTTGCAACGTAGGCTGCAGGGATTTGGTCACTGGGACACCCAGAGAATATTCACATGCATCCATTGTCTTTTTTTTTTTTTTTTTTGGTGCTGGGGATCGAACTCAGGACCTTGTGCTTGCAAGACAAACACTCTAACCACTGAGCTAAATCCCCAGCCCCTCATCCATTGTCTTGAGGAAACCCTGCTCATTTGACCAGATGGGAGGAAGAAGTAAGCATATCATAGGCCTGGTAGGCATACATGTGTGAGGTGGCGGATGAACTTCAAGACCATCCATGGCTTCAAATCTATCTGAAGGCACTTGCTTTTCCACCAAGAAAGGGGCACAGAACTTGGTGGTCTCTTCAGATGTTAGAGGCAGCAGCTATTTCACCTTGGGAAGCCTAATCTGTCCCAGTGTCTCCAAAAACTTCCAGGTTTAAGAAGGTCTCAGAGCAAAAGAGGGCTCTGCCACAGGTCCATGATGCACTGCAGACTTCCCAGTCTGCTAGTGTTGGGTAGGGGTGTGGGGAGGAGTTGCTGGGAAGTCTCAGTAAAGGAGACATAATGCTGACTCCTAAGGGTGGTGGAGGCTGGCTGCCACCCAGAAGTCTCCTCACTGGATTGGATATATATGGGGGTATGGGAGGTTGGCAGATGCCTCCAGGGTCCTCTCACCTCTTCACTGCTTGCCTTCTCTCCCCATCCTGTCTGAGATCCTCCACTGTCTGCAGGTGTCATCTGGCACAGCCCAGAACCACAGCCCTGCCTCTCCTAGGTCACTGAGGCCTGGCAGAGGGTAAGGACCGCCCTGTCTGCTCAGCCTTCCAGTTCAGGAGTGGACCTTGGTGTACCACAAGTTCATGAGGTACAACCCTGCTCACTGGGCCATGGGAGCCAGGGGATAAACACGAGGTCTGATAAAAAAAATACAGTGAACGTTTAATTTTAAAAAATTGATTATGGTAAACGACACATTGCCAATAATCCCCTTCAACATACTCCCACTCTCTCTTAACCCACTTATCCCATCATTCCTGACACTTTCTGAAGCGGTTCTGGAAGTCCTCTTTCATGAGTGTCTTTAGTAGCACTGTGGAAGCTGCCTTAAAGTCCCGAATTGATTTAGAACATTTCTCTTTCCTGGTCATTTTGACTTTGGGGAAGAGCCAGATATTGCACAGTGCCGGAGCCAGTGAATAAGGTGGATGAGGACCCAATGTCATGTTTTTATGAGCCTGCCTTTCCACTGAATGGCAGTTGGCAGCGGTATTCACTATGTATATAAATATTTTTTATCACACTCCATAAAGACATTCATGAAAGAGGACTTCCAGAAATGTTTCAGAAAGTGGCAAGAATGATGGGATACGTGTGTTCAAAGCAAGTAGAAGTATTTCGAGAGGGATTCATGGCAAGGTGTCTTTTACTGTAATAAATTTAAAAGCTTTATACATTCACCGTATGTTTTGCTCATACCTCGGACACTCTTTGGTCCTCAGGAGAGCAGTTTAGAGGTGTGTTATGCACGGCTTCTCAGAGGAGTCCCAGGGGACTGTGGCCTGGTGGGCCTCATGCTTGTCACCCCAATCACATATGGCAATGACTTTCCTCCTCCCCACTTTCCTTCTCCAGGCCTTATTTCCTCTGGATCAGTTCCCAAAGTAGACCTCTAGCATTAAGCCTGCATCTTGGGTGGGGGGTGATTCTAGACTAACAGAGCCAAGACTTGAAAGCCAAAGTTTCCCAAGCCAAGAAAAAAGAGCTATGCTAGCTTCTTCTTACCTGCCTCCCTAATGGTATTCATCACTCTCAAATGTCTACTGGATTAAATGTACTTCTCTTGACTATCATAATTAGCAGGCACTTTTAAACTTAGAAAACGGGAAGGGCTGAAAATTGCCACCTGGACTACAGTGATCTTATAGGGTCAAGGGTCTTGTTTGTGCTTTAGAGTCCACAATGAACAGGACCGAAATGTTCCTTTCTCATGTCACGGTGGCGGGTACAGAGTAAAATCCCACTCCATGCGTGCCCTACACTCACTGCTCACTGCTGGAGCCGAGGCCTCGGGTGTCCCCCGACTCACTGCCTGGTCAGTGGCCAGCATTGGGAGCTTGGTCAGAGGCCTGGTTACAGTCCATCACTGTGTCATGCTGCACAGGGCAGCCCCACTGCAGCGAAGTCTGGAGCCAGAGACCCTGCTGGGTCATTTCTCAGGGTAGAGCAAGGCTTGGGCCAATGGGCTGTGAGGTCGCCTGAGCGGACACAGCGACCTGGGTTACTATGGGATAATGCCCGTGAACATGACAACCTGAAAGAAGCTGCCTCTTGTGGGCCTATGCACCCCTCTCCCCAGGTCTTAAATTAGGTGCCCTTTCCAGGAGGACATGCCAGAGCTGCCCAGTTCTTCTTACAAGTTTTCCTTTAGCCACTGGAAAGTTCATGTGCACACCAGGGCACCCCAAGCACCCTATCGATACTCATGCATCCTTTTCCCTCTCCTTACTTATCCTCAGCTCCTTCCAAGGGAGGAATGATTATTTACTTATACAATTCATCAGGGTCCTTCTCCTCCTTTGATAATAATGCAGGCTGCAGAGCCTCGAGGCCAGGCTGGATGGGAAGAAGGTGGGCAGAAGGGGCCCCTTCTCTGGCCAGGTCTCCTGTCTCTTTGCTCCCACCTTACTCCCTTTTTCTTCCTGCCACTTCAGGAAAAGGCTTATTTCTGGTCACTACAGAAACACCCCCTCAAGCCTCTGTTGGGGTAAAAGTGACCCAGGGGACGTGACAGAGGTGGTCACTGTCTGACGCCAGCTCTGCAGCTGTGTGCTCCCTGTGGCCAAGTCGTCCCTGGCACACACACTGAGCCAGGCAGTGACCGGAAGTCTCCTCAGGCAGTGACCGGAAGTCTCCAGTCAACACCCTGGCATCCTGGAGACAGTGGGGCTATGCAGCTTTCTGGCAGTCAGGGAGCAGAGTGGACTGGGCAGCAAGAAGGTAGGTTAAAGAATAGAGGCCCTCCCTTCCCTGGCTGTGGTCTCCAGCCACTGGTTGAATTCTTCTCTTTGGACAATTTTCAGCTTCTAGCTGACTCCTCCAGGCAATGTATTTGAAAATACAGTAAGCTCTTGTCCTTCTTGTGGAAATGTCGGTTCCAGGCAGGAGGGTTTGAATAACCAGCCTCTGCCTCAGCAGAGGTGAGTGGAGACTCTTAGGTGTGCTAGGGACTGAGCTTTACACTGAGATATGTCTTCAGCCTTTTTTTTTAACTTTTTATTTTGAGACAGGGTCTTGCTAAGTCACTAAGTCGCCCAGGCTAAGCTTGAAATTACAATCCTCCTGCATCAGCCTCCCAGAGCGCTGGGATTACAAGTGTCTCAGCCTCTTTTGAGGCTGCTTCTCCCCTACAGACCGTGCAAGGTACCCCTCCATCTCTTCTTACGCTGCTCTGGCCCTGTTCTCCCCAGGTCACTTGTCTGGAAGTGTCTTGGTGTAGCCTGGGCATCCCCCACAGACCCATTGCTGTGTTTTTACATTGCCCTGTGACCGTGAGTGCTTCTCCTGACCATTTTGTGACCTCCTAGGGGCAGGCACATGTCTTTATCACTCTTGTGTTCTCTGGGGCCGATTAGGATGTGTAACACACAGGACATACCAGATGACCCAAACTGAACTCCCAATGGGTCTTCCTGAAGCACCCCAGGATAAATTGCTGCCTCCCCAGCCCCTCCCTCTCTGACATCCTCTTTGCCTCCTAGGTGGCATGAGATGAGCAGCTTTCCTTTACCAAACCCGTCTGCCATGCCACAAGCCTCAAGCAATGGAGTTGGCTGATCATGGACTGAAAAGTCAGAAACCGTGAGCCAGATAAACCTCTCCTTCAAGTTGATTTCTTTAAGTTTCCTTCTTTAAGGTATTTTGCCACAGCAATGCAAAGCTGCTTTATACACTCTTCCTCTAGGCAGTAGGCAACTCTGAGCACGGATGGGTCTCCTTTGTATTCCCGGAGCCCGGCCACATCTCTGCATACAGCATTTGCTCAATATAAACGAGCAGAAGGAAGTTGCCTGTGGGGACACACTGAGAGGTGGAGGATGCATAGCTCTCATGTGCTAAGAAGGACAGCACTTCCACCTATACATGAGCTTCTGCCCGGCTGCGAGTATAATGAAGAGAGTGAGCCTGGGCCCCTGATTTGGGGGGATGGGGGGAAAGGGGTGCAGGGCAATAGGCATGTGCCTGGGGACAGGAGGCAGACTATTCTTTTGCTAAATTTTCTTTATTTTTATTTCTTTACATCTTTTGGAGTTAGACCCCTGGCCTCTTCATTTTACCACTGCAATCTCTGCTCCTCTGTGGCTTTATCAGATCTTTATCTATAAGGAATTATGGTTCTTACCTCGTAGTAATCAGGTGTCCTACTTTTTCACTTAATATTTCAAAGGCACCTCCTGCCATATGGAGCCTCCCCACCCATCTGGGCCAAAGGCTGCACTGCACCCCATCCAGGGGCTGCTGTGTGAATTCCCTTACCTGCTCCCAACAGCCAGGCAGGAGGGGTGTTGCCAGTGGGGTTTCTTCTGCGGCTTTAAATACCTTGGTTCTCTAAGCTTTTTTTTTCCTCCTTTTGAATTATTTCCTGAGCTATGGTCCTAGGAGTGGGATTCTGGAGCCAAAGGGTCAGGATGGCTCTTGTGACATTCTGTCAGGTTGCCCTTCAAGGAGGTGGGGCACAGGTCACCTGCTGGTTACCTGCACATCTGTGCATGGTGGTGATGGGGCATGGGTGCAGAGCCACCCCTCCTTTCTCCAGTGCCATGGCTCAGCACTGCCTGGTGTGTCCAGGGCTTTGGACAGATGGCTGATCACAGGCTTCCTGGTGAGCAGGGCACCCCAACACAGGATGGTATGGAGTGTGGGTGTGTTGTCTTCTTGTGGGGGGCTGTGACTTTGATTGTGGGGTGGGATGGGGCCTGAGCAAGCTCCTGGATCCAGATCCAGCACGTGGCATCCTCCACCTCCGGCCCTGTCAAGGCCGCCTGTTGCCTATTCACCCTCTGGAACCATGAGCAGAGACTTCCAAATCGGAGCTGCTGACAAGCCCCAGCCGGCAGGGAGATAAATGGAAGGGGCCTTAATCCCAACTTCATTCCATAATTGAGTTTGCAGATCACAGTAAGCCAAACCCTCATTTCAACAGAGTGGCTGGGGCTTCAGGTGGACAATGGCATTCAGCCCCAGAGGCAGGGGAACATGCCCACAACTTGGCCAGGGCTATCTGCTTTTAGGTCCAGACCTTGGGGTACAGCAGCTGCAGCCCCAAGATAAGAGGCCCCTAGTTTGGCATGGATCATACCTCTGTCTCGACCCCTTCCCTGTTCCCAGTACTGCTTAACACTGCTGGGCGGGCTTCTCCAAATTACCCGGAGACTATTGGCTTCTCCTCTGGGACGCACCCACAGTGCTTTGCTCTGTGTTCTGCTTGGCCCTGGCACCTCACTTGTTCCCCACTTGGCACCTCCACTGGGCACCCCTGTTGTATCAGAACCCCTGTGGGCAGGAGGTGCAAGGGGAACAAGGCAGACAGAACCCCGCTCTCAGGGAGAACCCCGCCCCCAGCCCCGCCGCCACCTTGCTGGTCACAAGACAATCAGGACATGACAAAGTCCAGCTAGCCCTTATCTCTGGGGATCTCAGAAGACAACCTGCCAGCGTCCTGCCCTCCTCCTGTCCTGCCACATTTAGGGAACAGACCAACACCAAAGGGCACGGTCCATCTTGGCTCCTCCACCAGGCCTGAGACAGACAGCAGAATAATGGCCAGGGTGGAGGCCTAGAGCCTTTGGACTCTTTCTTAGGGACACCCTTGAAGGAGGGCAGTGCCAGCGTCCTGCAGCACCCGCCTCTCTCCCTGCCAAGTCCCCTCCAGCTCCTCTTTGCCCCTCTGTGGCTTGCATCTCTTTCCTGCCTGTTCACAGTCTTTCCCCTGCAGGACCTGGAAAGGCACCCTACTTCCAGGGGTCAGGGCTCTCTTCCGGCCTCCGGCCCCCATTCCCGTTCCACAATGCTCCCCTCTTCACCATCAGCTCCAAAGGTTGCATTGCAGAGCAACTTGCTTCTTTCAAAAGAAAATTCCCAATCCGTAGTCCATCCCCAGCCCCAGGTGCCAGCTACAACCAAAGCCTTGACTTTCTCTGATGCTTTGGAATGACAAATGTCCTCCAACATACCCAAATTCTTAGTTGTTTCCCTTTCCTCTTAGAATGAAAAAAGTAGGCAGGCCTGGAGACTGGGGGTGGGAGGTGGGGTATGTGCAGTGAAAGGTAAGAATGGGATTCTGCCAGCAGGAGATGGTCTCTCCCCCTCTTCAGGGGTCCCTGCCGCTGCCCTGGGACCTGGAAATACATGTCACCTCAGCTATGTTGTGGACAGAGGCATTTTAGTAATAAAAAAGGAAGGATGAGATTTCCTGTTTCTGTTATGACCAGATTAGGGGTGCAAGAGCAGCAGGCCCTCATCTCCTACAGGGCGAGGGATGCGGGGACAAGGTTCTCAGTCAGATCTGTCACAGACCTCAGCCATTCTCAGTGGCGGCAGATCGCCAAAATGTTTACCTGCCAGTCCTGCCAGGGGTGCCTCCACTGCTGGCCTGGTGGGATGACAGGGACCGGGGCTGGCCTTGATTCTTCTCCACTGCCCTCCCTTCGCACTTGTCCACACCTGGCTGCTTCCTCAGTCCTACCAGTGCAGCGCTTTGAGCCCTTGCAGCACTGCTGACCACGAGGGCTACCTTGCGCCTGCAGGATGGATGGGTCCACTCAGCATGGCCAACTAACAGATCTAGATGGTCTGGTGGAGAAAATCTCCACACACAACATACCTTGGGAACGCTGGCATCCCGAGCACCAGGGCTGGGCATGTCCCGGAAGCCTGAATTTGCTGATGGCTGCACCCCGTACAAGCTGGAAGGGTCTCCCCAGCCAGTCTCTTTGGGTGCTGCTGGGTTTGGGCCGTTGTGACCGGGAAGCAAGCCAGGACATTGGGTGCACGTGAAGCACCAGGCCGCAGCCTGCCAGATCCCTTCTGTTTCCAAAGGCGGCGGCGGCAGCCATTGGGTGGACGTGTGACTCAAGTCCCTCTTCTAAGAATGCTCAAGGGGATCTGCGCCTGCTGCCCAGCCTGGCCCCCAGGACTCAGACGTGTGGAATCTGAGGGTGGAGGCACTTCCTGTCTGAGTAACCTGCTGTGAGCTCCTTGGGGAATGGCTCCTCCCGTGAGCTCCTTGAATAGGGGTTCGGCCCCTGATAAAGTCCCTGTTCCTGGCGATGCACGGTGATCATTTATGACAGAAAATGGCTACGTGTTTGCTGCCAGCATGAAGGGACACTTTACTGAACCATTTTAAATAAAAACCAGACGTGGTGTGCAGATACCTCGTGAAGAAGGCCGGTGTCCACAGTGATAAGGCAAGTCTCCCTGTGGCGGGGGGAGGAGCAGCCCACAGGTCCAGGTGACAGGGAGGTGGGGAGCAGCTCTGGACTTGAGAAAACTCGTGCCACCTCCTGTGGGCTGATGTGGCCAAGAGAATGCTGCTGCCTGGATCTGGCAGGCCCAGAAGGAGGTGGCCATGAGGGCACAGGGCAGGGGTCGGGACTGGCTACTGGCCACCTGGGAAGAGGTGACCCAGCTTCAGCTGAGGCTGGTGTGTACGTGGCAAGGGAGTTGTGACCCAAGGGGCCACCTGAGACACCCAGGGGAGAGGAGGCTGGAGATGTGGGGCCCAGTATGGGTGGGTGGCCCTAGGAAACAAACACTAAATCCTCATTATCAGGCTTTTTAAATGCACAGACAGGATATTAGCGTTTAAACAGCTTCTATTACTCCAGGGCAAACTTTAAAAAACATAATATTTATAGAAAACCTCATTCAGCTTACCCTGCTTGCTCTTTATTTCTCCTGCAATTACTGCTAATTTGGAGACGTTTTGCTTTGGCGTCTCCGCCTGTTGCCAGTCACTTATGAAGCTGCCTGCTGGTAGCTGGCCCCTGTCCCACCCTGCCCCCATCTCCTGACCCCTGGAAGGAGCTGCAAGGCAGGTGTGGATGCCCCCCCACTCCCCTCTGTCCTTCCTCTTCAGTTAGCGCCTCTAGGAAGTGTCCCTGCTTATACCAGGCTGTGCTATGGGCCAAGAATAGGCCACTGTCAACAGCCCCCTTCCTTTCTCTATTCTTTCTACAAGTTCTTTCCAACCACTCCTTCTCCAGGGAAGACAATTCAGGCAAATCTCTGCCCACACAGCCACCCTGGTCTGGGGGTGCCAGGCACACATGGGAACACACAGGACAGAGGACAGAACTCCTCTGAGCCCCAGGGATGCACAGGGTTGGACCTCAAACATGGTGGAGTGAGAGGGTTGGGAGGGAGCTCTGGGGAGAGGCAGGTGTGAACATGCGCCCTGAGTGCATCCAGGTGCCGGACTGAGCAATAGCTGTCCCCATCTTGGCTCTGCCTCTGGCAAAATCTGGCAAAAACTGAGCAGCCCTGGCTGGAAGTGAGGTGCCCAGGGTGTGCAGTGCCTGCTTAGCACACAAGCAGTGTGTGCTGGCCCTGCTGCTGTTGCCAGGCCCTGGGGGAGTCACACTGGGGCCATGGACTCTGGTTTCAGGCATCGGGACTTTGTTATGAAGCTCCTGAGTGCAGGCTGGAGCTGAGTATTGGCAGGTTTAACCCTACAGCCTGAGCAGGGAGGGTGGGAAGGACCCCATAGTGCAAGGGTCTGGAGTCCAGTACCTGTTTCCTGTGCCCTTGGGGCCTCAGCCCAGCCAGGGACAGGACGGGGCAGCCTGGGGTTTGGAGCTGGAGGCAGGAATCATGGTTGTCATGGTTGGTGACTCAAGTATTCACGAATCTCTGAATGGTCTCTCTTCTGGTGGTGGCAACAGCTGGGTCTGGCCACCCCTTGGGTGAGGCTGAGGCCTTGAGGAAAGCCCATGTGCCAGGATGCTCTGAGAGCCACCCCCACCCCCATGGTGTGAGGTGTACTTGGGACCCATGAAGACAGGAAGTCTACTTTGAGAGATGAAGATGGAGACCACAAAGGCTGCAGAGAAGGTCTGTTGGGGTGTGAGGCTGAGGGCACTGGAGAGCCTGGGGTGAGGGATGCAGGAGAGGTTCAGGCTTGGGGCACAGGAAGGCTGTGAATGTACCAGTGGGGATGCCACAAGTTGGTCAGGAGAGGAGAGGGGAAGGAGGATGAGGAGGAAGGCAGCCTTGGGCTGAGCTCAGTCTCACAGTGCTGTGGGCCTCTCTGTGGCCATGAGCAGATCCCGGAAGGGTGAGAGAAGCAGCCTGCGACACGCCGTCCTGCAGGCACATTCCTCATCCAGCTGTGGTCCCCAGTAGGACACGCAAACAACCCGTCACTCTCACCCAACCTGCATGTTCCACTGTGATCCTGTTTCACAAACGAACAAGTGGAGGCTCAGAGGGGTTTGGTAACTTTCCTGACATCATCCAGGTGCTGAGTGGCAGAAGAGGATCCCAGGCCAGGCCTGAGGGATGTGGGACCCCTGCCCCTGCCCACTGCTCAGATGCTGGAGCTCCAAAGACGGGTGCCCCCAGGCAGGCAGGGGCTCCCCTACCCTGGGGCTTCTGGGAACTTCTGCACCCTCTACCAAGGGGACTCCAAAGCCAAGCAGGAAAGGTGGGGGTGGGCAATCCCTTCCCTGCACCAGGCCCTGCTTTGCCATGCTGGGCCCATGGCCCCGTAGCAGCACCTCGAACACCGCGCTGAATGGTTATGTCCACAGGATGGGGAGACGCATGGTGGGTGGTGTGACCCTCAGCTGAAGGGCAGCTGGGGGCGAGAGGGAGGCTGGACATGGGGGGAGCCTCAGGAAGCTGCGGCTTCCCAATCACCCCTGG
>PVJO010002853.1:0-134274 GCA_004026905.1 Hystrix cristata | reverse complement strand
TTGATTTGAGTTTAGTACATGGTGAGAGACATATATCTAGTTTTAATTTTCGACATGTGGTTAGCCAATTTTTCCAGCACCATTTGTTAAATAGGCTATCCTTCTTCCAGTGAGGGTGTTTGGCTTCTTTGTCAAAGATGAGGTATTTGAGTGTGTTTGGGGTTGTTTCTGCATCCTCCAATCTATTCCATTGATCCTCAGGTCTGTCTTTTTCCCAGTACCATGCTGTTTTTAATACTGTAGCTCTATAGTATAGTTTTATGTCAGGGACTGTGATGCCCCCTGCTTTTCCCCTGTTGCTTAGGATCGTTTTTGCTATTCTTGGTGTCTTGTGGTTCCAGATGAAATTCATGATTGTCCTTTCTAATTCTTTGAAGTATGTTAGTAGTATCTTGATTGGAATTGCATTAAATCTGTATAGTAGTTTAGGAAGTATAGCCATTTTCACGATGTTGGTTCTTCCTACCCAGGAACATGGGCTAGAAACATTAGCCAGAGCAATTAGACAAGAGAAAGAAATAAAAGGAATAAAGATAGGAAAGGAAGAAATTAAACTATCATTATATGCAGATGACATGATACTCTACATAGAAGACCCAAAAAACTCCACTAAAAAACTACTGGATTTAATAACTAAATTCAGTTGTGTTGCTGGATACAAAGTCAACACCCAAAAGTCAATAGCATTCCTATACACAAACAATACACCCACCGAAAAAGAAATAACAAAAGATATACCTTTCACAATTGCACACACAAAAAATAAAATACTTAGGAATTTATCTAACAAAAGAAGTAAAAGACCTTTACATCGAAAACTACAGCACCCTAAAAAAAGAAATTGAAAAGGATATTAAAAAATGGAAGGACATTTGTGTGCTTTTAAAAAAAAATTCTGCGTACTGATTTCTATAGCGGTTGCACCAGTCTACATTCCCACCAACAGTGGAGAAGGGTTCCTTTTTCTCCACAGCCCCTCCAGCATTTGTTATTGGCTGATTTGTTGATAATAGCCATTCTTTGTGGAGTGAGGTGGAATATCAGGGTTGTTTTAATTTGCATCTCTCGAATGACCAGTGATGTTGAACATTTTTTCATATGTCTATGTGCTGTTTCTACTTCTTCATTTGAGAAGTGTCTATTCATTTCTGCTGCCCACTTTTGGACTGGGTCTTTAAATTTGGGGCATCTGATTTTTTTGAGTTCTTTATATATTCGAGATGTTAATCCTTTGTCAGAGGAATAGCTGGCAAAAAATTTTTCCCCCACTCTGTGGGTTGTCTCTTCACTCTGTTGGTGGTTTCTTTTGCTGTGCAAATACTTTTTAATAAGATCAGGTCCCAGTTGTTGAGTCTTTGTGATATTTCCTGGGCAACTGGGGATTTGTTCATAAAGTCCTTGCCTACACCTATGTCTTCAAGAGTTCTACCTATTCTATCTTCCAATAGATTTAGTGTTTCTGTTTTAATATTTAGATCTTTGATCCACTTTGATTTTAACTTAGAGCATGGGGAAAAATACGGGTCTAGTTTTAACCTTCGGCATGTGGAGAGCCAGTTTTTCCAGCACCATTTATTAAAGAAGCTGTCTTTCTTCCAGTGAGGTTGTTAGGCTACTTTGTCAAAGATAAGGTGACTGAGAGTGTTTGGACCTGTTTCTTCATCTTCTAATCTGTTCCGTTGGTCCTGGGGTCTGTTTTTGTGCCAGTACCATTCCTTAGGGAGCTAGGACTAGAGATTCCATTTGACCCAGCTATTCCACCTCTTGGTATCTTCCCAAAAGAATTAAAAGCATCATACCACAGCAATATATGCACACCCATGTTTATAGCAGCACAGTTTGTGTAATAGCTAAATCGTGGAAACAGCCCAAATGCCCACCAACAGCAGAATGGATAAAGAAAATATGGTTCTTTTATACAGTGGAGTACTACTCTGCCATAAAGAATGATAAGCTTGAGATATTCCTAGGTAAATGGATGCATCTTGAGACCATACTCTTAAGTGAAATAAATTGGACACACATGTTTAAATATCGCATTGTTTTACTGGTGTGAGAAACTGAAAGTGTAACTAAAGACTAAAATGTATTATATATTGGGAAAGGGAAGAAAATGTTCAAATGGGAAAGGGAACAAGGGAGGGGAAAGGAACAGAGGACAAGAGAAATAAGAAATGGAAGGAAAAAATGGAAACAAAGCTTTTGTAGATAGGGAGGGAGGAGGGAGTGAGGGGAGGGGAATGGGGAAAAAAGAAGCAACAAGATATATCATGTACAGGTACAAATCCTCTATGATGAATGTTATCAATATGTACATCTAAAATGTACCATTAAAATTTTAAAAAAATCCTTAATATGAAAAAAATTCTGGAAGTAATGAATTGGGTGATCATAGTGACTTTTTCTCACCATCCAGAAGCCAGTTCAGAAAATTGTAGCAGACGAGAGATGGTTTAGGTCAGTGGTTCTCAAAGTATAGTCCCCAGACCAAATCAGCATCACCTTGGAACTTACTAGAAATACAAATTCTTAGGCCCCCACTCAGACCTACTAGATCAGAAACTAAGCTTGAGAATCACTAAATTAGAGCACCCCTCAAAACTGTTACCAGGAGAGTTGTTTTATGTTAATTTCATCTTCCTGAGGCACAGATTTCAAGTAGAAGCCACCTTGTTCTGCTCTTGTCAGAGAGAAAATTGAGTAAAATGATGGGTCTTTATAACCCTGTGATTCCCTTGAAGTTAGTTCCTACTGAGGTATTTGTTTCTAAAATACAGTGATACCTCATGATCAGTCAGTGCTTACTAGAGAAACAGATTTAATACAAGGTACACAAATATATATAAGAATTTATAAGATTGTCTTACAATAGCTGCCCACAGAGTTGGGTGTGGAAGGGTGCAAAAGGTCTGTCTGCTCACTGGAGTTCTGAAGGATCCAGTTGAAGGTCTGGAACTCAATGTAGTGTCCCATGCGAGTCCATAACAGAAGGCTGAGGGTCTGAGATGGAAAGGCCTAAGGGTCAGTACCAGAGGCTGAAGACTCTGTGCTGGAAGCTGGGGGGCAACATCCAGGGTGAAGCTGAAGACTGGAGCTCCTCCGAAGAAACAGAAGCAAGCTTCCTTCTTCATTTCCCTGTTATACCACTTGGGCAGCAATCCTCTGTAGGGTGTATCTTCCACACCCAGAACTATGCTGAGCCAATTTAGTTGGGCGTTTCTTACTCAAATTGACACAATCAACCATCACACCTCAACTGTCGAACAGCTCCAAGCTTGAACATTCCACCATTCAAACAGCAAAGTTCGAAAAAAGTCTGCTGTGTTCGTAACTTTGCTCAGTAGTCAAACCAAAAGTCAGACTTGAAAAAAAAAAAAAGGCTTGCTGCTTTGCTGTCTCCTGCTCGCTTACCATGGACTGTTTCTCCTCTGTGATGTCCCTCTGCCATGCCACCCTGCCTTGCAGCCAGCTGACTATGGACTGAAACCTCTACAAACTAACTGTAAGCTGAGATAAACTTTTCCTTCTTTAGAAAAAAAAAATCAGACTTGAAAAAACCTGTACAGGCTGAGAGTAAGTCATGTCTCATTGAGGACACAAATGAGTGATGCTTCAGTCTAAGCGCCACTGTCACCCTGATAACATATAGTACTTGTGTTAGTATGTTAAAACATTTGTCACCATGCTCTTTTTTTGTGTGTGTGGCTTATTTGTGTAAAATACCATAACCACGGCTCCAAAGAAAATTAGTGATAGCAGTAATAAACCTAAAAGGAAAACTGAGAACCACAACAGAGTTAAAGAAATCACTGCAAAATTTGTTACAATCCTGGAAAAATGAATTTATAAGTGTAATTTTGGGGCCTCAAAACCAATTACTTGATTTTCCATTATTTCTTTTTTCTTCTCTTTCTCTTTTTTTTTTTGTTTTTCTTTGGTGCTGGGGAGCGAACTCAGGGCCTCGTGCTTGCTAGGCAAGCCCTCTATCTCTGAGCTAAATCCCCAGCCCTCCATTATTTCTTACGGGAAAAATATATTCAGTTCTCACACTTTTGGTGTTGAAACACAAATTTGGAATGAATTGAGTTTAACAACCGGGGTATCACTATAAATATCCTGGGGCTTTGAATGTAGCACAGTGGTAGAGCATATACTTAGCACACAAAAGGCCCTGGGTTTGATTCCCAGCATGCACCTGTGCACTTGCATGCACCCGCGCGCGCGCACACACACACACACGCACACACACACACACACTGCACTTTCCAGGAGTCTCTTGAAACTCTACCCTCAGTCAGCTCCTGGCCAGAATTCACCCCGGAGACAGCTCAGCGTGGCTATTGCTTCCCTTGTTCTCCAGCTCTCTCACTTCCTGCTGTCTTTCACCCCTCATTTCCCTTCACATGCAACATTTGCTCTCCTTTTCAAAGTCAACATTAATCCACCCTGGCTCATTTCTTGAAATTTTGAAACTCTTTTTAACCAATTCCTCATCTGTGTAACAAAAGCCCAAGAATTGATCTACTGTGTTGGCCTGGAGGATTGCAGAAAGCCAAGAAGGTAAAAGAATTCTCTTTCAGGTGGAGAAAGGGATGGAGCATATCCATCTTGCCTGGTGAACACAACAGGGTCCCTGTAGAGCCCTTTCACCTGAAAATTCATGATTTGGGATTTTGAAAGTGGTAATCATACATTAAATTGATTTTTTAGTGTTTGCTTTCTTGTGCATTATATAAAGATCTGATTAATCTCTGATTACAACACTGTTAAAGGTTGATGTTTTCAAAATGCCTTTAATGGATATAGATTTCATTTTGAGGAAATTGTACATGGCCAGACAATAATCTTCTTTATTTCTTACTGTTGGTTTTCATTACTGTTTAGTGCTTTAAAGCAGTTGTCCCGAGGTATGGAGGGAATTGAAATTTCACTTTGCAGTGAAAGACATTTAAATGGAAAATTTAGTGACCTTATGAGACTATAATTGATTTTGAGATTTTGAATGAAAAATATGAGGCAGGAATATCTGGTGCTCTCTGAACAAAAACAATATACCCTCATGCTTTAACAAAAATGTTTCTAGAGTCTGTCAAATTACTGAAGTTCAATGAGATTTCAAGCTGTAACTATCCTTTCCTAGTGTGTATTTACATATACCCTTACTTCTGTCTGGAATTTCTACCTCTCTCCTTCCCAGATCTGAATCTCATCCCACCTCCTTTCCCCTAAGAGAGCAGCAAATTTTAGGAGAAATCACATTAGATTAAAGGTCAGAGAGATATCTAGAAACCAACCTCCTACTTCATATGACATTGGATGGGTAACTGAACTTTTTTAGTCTCCCTTTCCTTAATCTGGAAATATAACCTCTCCTGAAAAATAATAGACAATAAGGAAAGTTCTTCACATGCGTCGTTTCATGTAATCATCACAATACATTTATTATTGGCAATTTTTTCATTCCTCTCTTTTTTTAGACAAACAGTAATAGAATTTTTTTTTGCTCCCCAGTTTTATAAAATATAACCAAGTCCTTGGCAAGACCATTTACAGAAATATATATGATTTTTGTATACTCAAATTAACTGCATATATTTGCACGTGGAACCAAATATATCACCTGAATGTTTGGGAGGAAAAAGAAAAAGAAATCACCTAGGAGATTTGGAAGAAGGCCATAGATAAGATTAACTAGACTGTAGATTTTGAACCCTGCTGTGAAACTCTCCAACGTTGTTTTTTAATGTATTTTTTGCACGTTTTTATATTGCTATATAATTCACATAATAATGTACCATACCACTTTGAAACACAAACCTTAATGCCATTTAGTACCACAATGTTGTGTAAATATCACCAGTGTCTAACAGTACATTTCCATTACCCCAGAAAGAACCCTGAACCCATTAGTAGTCTTTCACAATATTTCCCACCCCTACAATTTTTTTTTTTTTTTTTTTTTGGTGCTAGGGATTGAAATCAGGGCCTTGTGCTTGCTAGGTAAGTGCTCTACCACTTGAGCTAAATCGTCAACCCTTCAACCCTTCTTTTTCTTTTTTTAATGGTACTAAGGATTGAATCCAGGGCCTCTCTTATGCTAGGTGAGCACTCTACCACTGAACTACACTCTGAGGTCACCCCCCACAGTCCTTTTTTTTGGTGCTGGGGATCAAACTCAGGGCCTTGCACTAGAGTGCTCAAGGCAAACACTCTAACCACTAAGCGAAACCCCCAACCCCCCTACAGTCCTTTTTTTTTAATCACTGAATAGCATTTCATGGTGTGAATGTACCACATTTTATTTATCCAGTCAGCAGTTGATGACCATTTTAGTTGTTTCTGCTTTGTAGCTGTTATGATTAATACTGCTGTGAGTATTCATGGACACATTGCCCTCTTTTTTTTTCTTTTTTTAAACATGCCAGCACTTTATTGAAGGATATGCTCCCAGTGAGCTAAGAGTGAGGGCAAAGGAACATGAGCCAGAGAAAGAAGGAGAAGAATTAAAAGATGGTGCATCATCAAGCTGATCATGACTTTTCAATCAAATACAACCAGTGGCTTGGTGCACAGGCCATGTGCAGAGAGTCTGTGAGATACCTGTGACTCAGAGTAGTTCACTAGTAGAAAGAAGGCAGACAATCCACTGTCACTTTCCCATCTCTCTTTAGTCAAAGTACATCCCCCAGGGCTTTAGCCCCTTGTATTAGTCCATTTTTTTATAACTATAACAAAATACCTTAGGCATGCTACTTTATAAAGATAAGAGATGTATTTTGGCTCATGCTTTTGAAGGTACATGGTCAGTGGGCCACATCTAGTGATGTCCAAGTTGGCCCAGAGCATCAGAGGGCAAGAGACAGGAAACACACCTGTGTCTATGTGTCTCTTGCCCTTTTATAAAGCCACTAGGATTCAGTCATGGTGACTCCAGCATAATGACCTTATCTAACCCTAATCACCACCTAAAGGCCCCCCTTCTAAACACCATAGTGGATTTAAGTTTCCATACTCTTAATACCTCACTGTGGGGATTGAATATCAACATGTGAAACCTTGTGGGACACTCAAAGCATAGCCAAGCCATAACATCGCTTTGTCCTCTGGGTCTTACTTCCTTACCACCACAGTGAGCCTTTGCTGGTCAGTAGCACAGTGCTGTGGTCACTTGTTGTCATTGGTTCCATTCGTGGGGGCTGCTCATTTGGTGTCTGTGGTGGGAGCTGCCTCCAGGGTGAGATGACTGAGGGAACAGTGTGAACCATCACTAGAGCAGTTCTGGCTGAGAAGCAAGACACGTGGCTGAGGGCCAGTGTCCACAAGCAGGTGAGACTAAGCAGTCCCTAGTAGTATAACAATTAGCTCCAGCATACTGGCTGTCCAGAAAGTGCTGCTGATTCGCTTCCCATCAATCAGTTGAGTGGTTTTCTGATTCTGCTGCTATGTAACAGACTACCCCAAAAACTCAGCAGGGTACAATGCTGCCTGCTTTCTCCAGGTTTTGTGTGTTGCCTGAACTTAGCTGGGTGGTTATCATGTGGGGATCTCTCCTGAGGTGGCAGCAGCGGCTGTTTTCTCCAGCTTCCCCCAGACCTACACTTCCCATGAGACCTGTGGCTTGACCTTCTCACAGCATGGTGACAGTACGGTGATATGTTCTAAGGTGAATTCCCAGAGCTAGTATTCCAAGATAGCATTGTCATTCCTTTTTAAATATGGTAAGTTAAAGCTTTGAAAGGTTTAATAAGAGGGTTTGGTCATACAGAGGCTACAGGAGTGATCATCCTTGTCTTGTGTCTTATAGTCACTTTCTCATCACTGGTACATAATACCCAACACCCATAATTTAAAGGAAGAGAGGTTTATTTTGGCTCACATTTTTAGTCCATATTTGGTAGGAAGGTGTGTTGGAAGAGCCTGGGTGGGGGAAAGCTGCTCGTGTCCTGACATTCAGGAAGCAGAGTTAAGAGGCGAACCAGGGAGGGAGATGCACCTTTCCTTCACAATATTACCCCCCCCTTCATTTCCCATCAGGCCCCACCCCCTAACAGCACATTTAGCTATAAACTCCCATAATCCAATCACTTCACCAAAGCCCTGCCTATAGTTGCATGAAGCATAGGGGGAACATCTAGATATAAACCATTACATCCTGGTACTGTCACAGGATTATAGGAAATAAGGAAGTGTGTCTTAATACCCACCATGGGTTTGGCACAAAGTAGATACTCCGTGTATACTAATGCTCTCCTTTCATGAACTCTGTGTGTTTTGAGTGCTTACAGTGTACAAAATACTGTGCTAGGCCCTTTGGGGGCTGCAAGATGAAACAAGACACAGGTTCTGCCCTTAATAACCTTGGGGCATAACCCTAATTGGTGTATAATCATGGGTATATAATACTCTCATTTATTATTTATAATATTTCAGTTGATGGATTATTAATTTTAATTTTATGAGTTTTATTATATTAAACAATGAGTACTTAACAGGAATAAAGTATTGAATTTTTGTATTTATTGAGCATTTATAACAAAGCATCAAAATTTTCAACATTGTTTTTTGGTATACAAGTCTAAATAATAACAGGTATAAATTCCTATATGAATGACAATGAAAATACCAGTAGAACTCTACAGCAAAAATAATCTTTACTTATCACATCTAGGTCCGTCTTCACATGTGACGACAGCACATTCCATACACATGTATTGCTTACACTGACTGCACATGTGTTCTGCTTTCCTGGCCTTTTTGTAGGACATAGCTGACATCTTGCTGGTCTTGTTGTCTGTCAGGAGGTTCTTATTATACAGTGTGTAGTGAACAGGAACATAAAAATCAGTAAAATAAAGTACTAAATTTTTATATGTATTGCACGTTTAGGATAAACATCAACACTTACACATCAGCTGTGTCCTTGCTTACAAAACCTAATAGATAACATCAGAAATGAATTCCTCTGTGAACTACAATGAAAATACAAACAAAAGTCTACTACTACAGAAATAATCTTTGCTTCAATTTTCACCCCCAAGGCAGCCTTCACACATGACAACTGCATGTTCCGTGCACACATCTCACTTACACTGATAGCACATGTGCTTACTTTCCTTTCCTGTGTTCTAGGCCATTCTTGTCACCTCTAGTCTTTTTTTGTTGGGAGCTTTCTACTATATTGTACAACATGCACTTAGCAGGAAAATAAGATATCAATAAAATAAAATATCAAATATATAATGAGTGCTTAGAATAGACATCAACACTTTCACATCAGCTGTGTACTTGGTTACAAAACCTGAAAGAAAACATCAGGAATAAATTTCTGTGTGAACTACAATGTAAATACAAACAAAAGTCTGCCACAGAAATAATCTTTACTTCAACTGTCACCACCAAGGCAGTTTTCACACATGACAACAGCATGTTCCATGTATGTGTCTCGCTTATACTGATAGCATGTATGTTTTGTTTTCCTGTCCTTTTTTGTAGGGCACAGTTGACATCTTTTTGTTTTTCCTGTTGTCATAGTGGGTCTATGTGATGCTGGGCCTGCCTCTTCACCTGTCAGCTCACCAGTGTGCTCCACAATTTTTTTGTATAGTTTTCTTGTGCACATGTTATTTTCTTTGTAAACTATCAAACTATCCCACACATGTTTAGGATCAAGTAAAACACAACCATTGGCCAACACTTTGTATTTTGAGTGACATCATAGTTGCTGCAAAATTCATCAGCAACATCTATTCTGCCTTGGTTTTGTTGTAGAAAGTTAGCATCTCGGGCTTCAGTTTTGTGGAGGTTTCCCTGTCAATATTTACATCATGGTGGAATGTTGACATCAGCAGTACCAGTTTGTTTTTCTTTGCCATATACAAGGCCAGTGTTATGTCTTTCTGAAATCCAAAGGTTGTGCTCTACAATTCTCTGTTTTGAAATTGCAAACATTAAATTTTGAATTTCAGCTTTATTCTTGCATACAGTTCCTATGCTGGTCAACTTGTGCTCTGTTAGCAAATATAACATCAACTGGAAACTGGTAAACCAATTGTCCAATGTCACATTCCAATTAGTTTGGGAGATGGAAGTAACAAGTCTTTTCACAACATCATTAATTTTATTACTATACGAATAAGGGCCTGGTGGCTGAGTTCCAGGATAAACTTCTAAATTGAAAGCATAATGTCTTTGCGTCTACAAAGGCATAAATTTTTCTGCCATATTTTGAAGGGGGTTTTTGCGGGGCCTATACAGCCTAAAGCTACAGGGGCCACAAAATGCTGCTAAGTGTTCATCAGTAGTCTATTTTCAGATGGTGTGTGAATTTCTTGACAATTACCCACAAATTGTTCAAACAATGAGTGGATAGCAGCCAGATTATCAGTTCTTTTTCTTTCTTGGTGGGTGCTTTAGTCATCAGACCTCAGGCACTTTTGAAGGAAACCAAATCTCCTCAGTGTCATTGTTATTATACAAACTCAAATCTCACACCCGTAAGTCTTTTACAGTCCTGTGATTTTAGCAAGATGAAGCCATGCTAAAAGAACAGCAAACCTATGAATGTTTTCAATTCAGCTTTTGAGGTGTTATAATGAACACATTTTTGTCTTACCAAATGGGTAAACACAAGGATTGCTTCCTATATCCCCCAGGCACAGCTGCTGAGATGCTCAGCTGGCTACTATGATGCTAAAGTTCAAATTTACAGTAGAGAAGTATGTGATGGGTTTTTTATTCTGACTGTTATGCCCTGATGGGGAATTTAAATCCTGGATGGGGGGGTAGCTCAGTGGTAGAGTGCATACCTGGCATGTACAAGGCTTTGGGTTCAGATCCCAACAGCAAAAAAATGAAAAGCTTATATCCTGGTTGGTAGACTGGAAAGGGAAGAGCAGTGAGAGAGGGTCCATGGAGGCAAAGCTTCTTGGGCTTGAGAGGGAAAGAGGGAAAGACCCCATTGTGAAGTAACAAGGGAGAAGGACTATGAGAAACAGTACTGATGGAATTTAGAGGAAAGATTTCTCCCTCCCCCTGCCTCCTTTCTCCCTCCCTCCCCTCTGTTGGACCATGGGAAGCAGTGGGAAGTAACTTTCCTTTCTTTACCTTTATATCCCCTGCACAACTCCAGCAGGATGATGGGTACAGAGATGCTTAAAAATGTTGGTTGCTTTTGTAGACAGTTCTGATATGAAGCTAAAATGCTGTACGAGTGGGGAGATTTTTATCAGTGAGACATAGTATCTATGGCATATTCATTCAACAACTTCGAGTACCTCCCATCTGTAAGGTCCTGGGAATTAAGAGATAAAACAAGAGCTTAGAGGGTCAAGTGAACAGACCCAGGCAGTAGCATTTGGGCCAATAAGAACCTTGGCAAAGATAAATGCCAAGGAGTCAGGGGCAGGTAGTCTATCCCTTGTTGTGTGGACATGTTTAGGGGCCCACTGTGCTGGGATCAGGACACATAGAGGGGAGCCACAGGCAGAGCATTACCCTCTGGAATCAGCATAGTCAGGAACAGCCGTTTTCAAGCTGTAGATGGTATACTGGTGGCACCAGACTCACTGGGGGCATGTTAGAAAGGCAGACTGTCTGACCTGGTAACCCTTCATCAGAAACCAGGGAAGTGACATTCTGCAGTGGGCTCTTATAAGTGCTCCAAGTGGTTCTGGTGCATGTTCTGGGGTACGGAGCAGTTGGCTAGGACAGTTCTCAGGCCTGGCTGTAGATCTGCGTCCTATGGGGAGCCTTTAGAGCACCAAAGCCCAGGCCACACCCGAGAAGGACTGAACCAGAATCTGGAAGGAAACCCAGTCGTCTCTGTGTGTTTTAAAAGCTCCCCAGGTGACTCCACTGTATAGCCAAAGTTGAGAAGCAGTGGTCTGGCATCCCTGTGCTTACACGAGTCATTGCAGTACAAATCAGAGTCACCCCTGAGGTGGGAAGAAGTCAGTACTCAGGAGGCCCAGAGCAGAGGGTGCTGGCCATTCCTGAAGGGATCAAAGAGGGCTCCCCAGAGGAGGTGAGTGCCTCCTGTTGGCCTTCCTGTTCCTTCATGCTCTTCACTCCTGGTTTTCTTTCTTTTTTCCTGGACATTCTGCTTCATAGATGTACATGTAACTGGGAAGATTATTTTAAAATTCACTTAATGCAATTAATTTTTAAAAGTCAAACACAGCTGGCTTCCCTTAAAAACTTTGTATTTCAGTAATGGTCCTTACCAGTACTATGAATAATTGACTAATATCAGCTCATTAATATTTTAGTAGGAAAGTGCTTCAGGCTAATAAAATTCTTTTTAAAATTAGTTTTTAAAAATGTGTTGCTGCAGCCCAAGAAGAACAGAAAGTTATTCCAAGCAAGAGCAAATCAGTGAAGTATGAGATATTATGCAGTTCTGTTAACATAAAATTGTTTGGCTCCTCCAAATCCCTGTTTTTAATTTCCCATAATGATGAGTTGCCTGGAAAAAGGCCTCTGTCTCAGAGGTGCACCTTTACCTGAATGTTGTTGCCCTGGAAAATGTTATCGCATCAAGAGTGGGGCAGGGGTGGCTCTGACATGAGTACCCTTGTCCTTCTCGTGGGTAGGGCCCTTCAACTAGGGTGTCCCCTGATCCCTCTTTGTCTTTTGGTTCATCCTAGGGATTCACCCTTGAGCCAAAGTTGTTTTCTATGTAACTAAACTTTTCTATTTTGAGGTCATTGTTGATTTACACGCAGTTACAAGAAATAGTGCAAAGAACCAGCACACATCTGTAATCCCAGCACTTGAGAGGCTGAGGCAAGAAGATCACGAATTTGAGGCCAGCCTGGGCTACATCGTAGGTTCGAGGCCAACCTGGAATACATGGTGAGATCCTGTCTCAAAAAACAAAGCAAAATATTACCAAGAGATCCCATGTATTCTATGCCTAATTTCTTCTCATGATAATATCTTGGAAACCTTACAGTGATATCAGATCCAAGGTGTTTAAATTGATATAGGCAAGATTAAGAACATTTCCATGATCATGGAGACCCCTCATAATGTCCTTTATAGCTACCCACTTCCTCCTGCCCCTGCTTCCTCAACCCCTGGCTAGCACGAATCTGTTCTCTATCTGTTCACATGGGGCTCAAAGACAAAATTGGGTCTCTAGTTTAAAGAGTGAGACAATAGATGTACACATATAAGACATGTGGAATGAGAAGTGATTGGGTAGGAAAATTAAAACTCAGATTTCAGACTACACAGAAAGGCTTCCTTTTAGAACTGAATTCACTATCAACCTTTGATTATGTTATGTCTTTAAGAGGCATCTCCTCATATTAGTGTTCCTGGTAGTCTACCACAGTTCTAGTTTAAATCTGGCTACGTTGTGGGAGAGGAAAGGATGTTCTTAGACTATCTGCTTGACACTTAAACAGAAGAGACACATGCTATTGGATAAGGGAAGAGGCCCCACCCCAACCTTAGCCAGCAAAAGCTAACTCTAACTGAACTCAGATCTTGCTTTTCCACCTCTGCTCCAGAACAGCTAACCATGAAGGGGGAAAATCACAGGAGTGAGCTGCCAGGCGTCTCAGTCAGCTCTGTGCAGTAAGGTAGCCACCAGCCACACGTGGCCGTTGAGTGCCTGAAATGTGTGTATTATGACTGTGAAGATGAACTTGTACTGAGTTTTGGTTATTTTAAATTTAAATTGCCATGGATGACTTGTGGCTGCCAAATGGACAGCACACAGAGATTTTGGGTTATCCCTGTTGGGCTATTTGAATTACTCCACCTCCTGCAGTGGGGCAAAGCTGAATTGCCTGGCATAAGTGAGGAGAGGCCTACAGTTGCCCTCAGGGTCCTCTGGCTACGCTCATTTCCCACCTGTCATTGTCTAAAGACGCTGGCGAACATACATTTCCAAATCATCAGTTTGAGGAGGAAACAAATAACTATCTTACCTGGCCATATCCGTGCCCAGCTGGGCCAGTGCTTGGCTCACAAGCACATCTCTAATGAGTTAGACTCACACTTCTGCTCCACAGATTTTCAGACTCATCCTTGGTACCAGGGTAGGATTTATCCCCCTGCACATCACTGGGTCACAGCGCCAAGATCAAGGCATTACATATCCTCCTTTGCAAAAGCAGTAATGAAGAACGTGGGTTTTGGAGTCAGGCTCTTGCTTTGGAATCTGCTTTTTCTACTTCTGACAGTGTGACCTGGGAAAAGTTAATTAACCTCTCTGTGCCTCTGTTTCTGTGCCTGTAGGATAAGGATTGTAATAGTATATTTGCTGTCCTAGAGTAGTTGGGCCCAGTAAATTTGAGCAGCGCACTTGGTCCATAGTAACTGCTTGCTTACCACCTCCTGTAATGATGCTGGTGGTGACCGTAAGCATGATAATAAAGATTTTTCTGGAGAAGAAATGATTTGAAAGTATGACTTTTTTGAATGTGCCCACAAGGGGGCAGCATAAGACCGTGCATGTCTATGGAACTGCCAGCCTTCTGTTTGTAAAACATTAAGATATAAGGAGGGAGGAGGGAGTAAGGGGAGGGGAATGGGAAAAAAAGAAACAACAAGATATATCATGTACAGGTACAAATCCCCTATGATGACTGTTATCACTATGTACATCTAAAATGTACCATTAAAGTAAATTAAAAAAAAAACAAAAACATTAAGATGATGTGGGCAGTTTGATGTGCTTGGCCCTTTTTCTTCTCTGTTTTTCTTTTCTTTTGTTCAAAGAACTCTTTCAGCAGCTCTCAGAAGTTCCTCAGATCTGGAGCAGACCCATTACTACAAGAAGGTGGCAAGTACAGAGCAAGGTTCAGGTCCTGCTTGGGCGGGCAGGTTGGTGTGGGTGCTGAAGGAAGTATCTGTCCAGGAGCCCTCAGCTTTTCTTAGTAGCTTTTCGCACAGAACAAATTCTTACTAATGAAAGTCTTGAGGTCAAGGTAGTAGAAACCTGATTTTCTCTCCCTGCTCCCCTGCCATTAACTTCAATGCCCGCCTTTGGAGGATTGTATGTGTACCTCAAAGCTACCAGGTGAGGGGCTCCAAAGCTGGAGCTGAGCAGACCCAAGGATATGTCAGTCACACATAGCTCTGGGGCCTACCAGGGGAGACTGAGTTACAGAGATTTCTACCAGAAAGGAGAACCAAATCAGGGCTCCACAAACTGTGTGGGGGCACAGGATATCATGGGTCTGGGAACAGATGATGAAGGAGGCATGCAAGAAGGGGCAGCATAAGCCAGAAGGTATGTGGGGAAAAGGGCAGTGGTGCGGTCATGTTGATAAGAGAGTTTAGAGTCACAATATGGGCACCTAGAATGAGCTGAGTAACTGGCCTCACAATTCATGGTGATAATTCATATCATTGGTAGCCTCAGAATAATTAAGAATTGACTGAAGAAACATGGAGGATGGCACTTGTAGTCCAAGGTTGATTTTCTAGTACTTTTCTCTTGAGCTTTAATATCCCTGATACATAATGCCACCTGCAAAACCAGAAACGGGGGGAATCATGACAACCCCTAATTTGTCATGTCATCCGTTATCTGCATTCCCACTGCCTATGCTACAGGCTAGGCTTTTGTGCCCCTCTCCTGGACACCAGGTGGCAGGAAGGAGCACAGGTTGCCATGGCAGCAAGAAATCCTGTGAAGCCGGTGTGATGCTTCCAGAAAGGAAGGCCCGGGAACTGGGGATGTGACTGTGGTTGTGTTAGCACTAAAGCCGATTTCTTCAGAAGGGTGTGTTTCAACGTTATATAGCTAATACTCATGAACAAACATTTGTAACAGAATGCAATACGTTATTTCTAGCCTTAAAACAACTGTGAAGATCCATTTAGTCTTTAATTTAGAAAGCCCTTTAGGGTCCTCTAGAGGTTAGGTGAAGATGCACAGCTCCAGGGTTATTTCCTGGACATTTCTGGGACAGCTGTCATTTGTTCTCTTACTTGTTGTAGATATTTGAATGACAAGTAAACAGGATTGCATTATATCCTTTCTTCTTTGACTCTGACATGCTAAACTGACATCAGAGCAAACTTGGCAGAACTGAAATCAAATTTGAGTGTTGAATTTCAGAGGGGCTCCACAGAAGAGCCCCTCTCCTGAAGAGCCCATATTTGTCCTCCAGCAGTTGGCTCCTTTCAGAAAGGAAAATGTTCGCTCTCTGTGTAATAGTCTCCATTGAAAATCTTGACCACTTTTGCGCTTCTCTTCTCCCCCAGGTGGCCCTGCCTCGGCCTGGGAGCTGGACTAGAAGGGGCCTGGTCAGCTTTTCTCCACATGGCCAGGCTTCTCTGTCACTCTCTGTACTTTCTGATCCCTACAGGCTAAGGCCTGGGGACACAGGACTGAGGAAAGGGCTCTGTCCTCTTGGGCTGATTCCATACCACTATGCAGATGCACCTGGAACCTGTGGCTATTGCCCTTCAGCTGTTAGGGCCTCACTGCATATGTCAGGTGGCGAGTGATGGATCGGATTTACTTTAGATAAGTAGTGGCAATGGATGACATGTGGGTGGCCAGACCCAGCGTATGCCTGGCTGCCTCTAGTGCTCAGCAAATAGAGAAAGAAGGAGAAACTAAGTATTATCATGTTTTCTCTTCTGTAGGCATGGATGGATTTTTAAAATCAGATGAGAGGCAAAGACTAGCCAAAGAAAGACGAGAAGAAAGAGAGAAATGCCTGGGTAAGTTGTATTCTTTGGCTGTTTAGGTCCAAGAAAGTGGAGATATGGGATAGTATCTTTCTATAGGTCCTTAGAAATCTACGAATGAATGGGAGGAGAACTAGGACGATTGCTAGTTAAACATGAAGAATTAGGAGTAAACCCACAGGACTACTGGTATGTTCAGAAACACTGCATAACTCACTGAACAGTTCACTCACTCACCCAACATGGAACCCACGCTGTGTCCTAGCCATTATGGTAGGGGCTATAGATATGATGGTGAAGAAAGAGAAACCTTGGGAAGTCCTAATGCCCTTAGGTGTCTGCTGTGTGCACTCACTCAGCTTCCCTTTTGAGCATCTAGAAGGGCTATCCTTGGCAGAACTGAGAAAATCAGCACTTAAATCACTTTAGAACAGGATACCCCAGTTGAGAAAGGCTGTCTTACTTCTTGAGGGCTGTAGACAGATAAATACTACAGGGTGTTCTCCAAGGGTGCAGAGAGGTAGTTAGATGATGATCACCCATTGAATTGAGGTAAACAGGAGCTTTCAGGTCTTTGTTTGGCTAACCCCTGGGCAGCTGAGGCATCATCTCCTCCAGGGAACCTTTGATCAGGTGGAGTTAAGGACCTCTTAGTAAATGTCTTCGTGGGATAACCAGTCATTGTCATATATTTTAACCCTTTGCCCACTTCAGCATCTGGTGCTTGGTGCATGTACCATTAACATGCTTTTGAAAGACTGTTCCCTTAATTTCTTAAGTTAGTGTATGGTTTAGCCATTGTGTACAAAGTTTGATTTAGTGATAGTAATTATAGTCATAGAGCTCCTGTGCATGTGTGGTTACGTACTGTGTGTATACTTTATTTATGTGCATTGTCTCATTTAGTCTTTACTTTATTATGATATAGTAAACATGACTATCCCCACTTCATGGAGGAGAAAACCAAGGCAGATATAGTACGTGGTTAACATGCTGGAGGTCATCCAGCTAGTGTCAGAGGTGCCACAATCCTTGATCTCAATCATTGTGTCCTAAGATTTCACCAGACTCTTTTTTGGTCTCCACTCTTCTATGTTCTTGGTTTTAATCCAAACCACATGGGGCGCTTGGGGATGACACCTCTATTCTGCTGTCCTCCAGCTGCCCGGGAACAGCAAATCCTGGAGAAACAGAAAAGAGCCAAGCTCCAGTACGAAAAGCAAATTGAGGAGCGATGGCGAAAACTGGAAGAACAGCGGCAGCGGGAGGACCAGAAGAGGGCTGCTGTGGAAGAGAAGAGGAAGCAGAAACTCCGGGAGGAGGAGGTAAGGTCCTTGGAGCCCCTGCCCCTACCGCAGCTGGCTCAGCGTAGTGCTTAGGGTATCTGGGCACCCTGCCCAGGCCTGGGGTACAAGAGAGACCTGCTTCTTTACCTTCTCCCAGTGGCTCACCGTGCCTCTTTTCAGCACCATGAATCCAGTGGAAGCAGCACTGGCATAGGAACAAAGACTTATTCTTTTAACTCAGGTGCCACTTTGCCATGTAACTGGACAAGCTGATTGGCTTCTCTGGGACTTAATTTGCTTGTCTTTGCAGTGAGGGGTTGGATTTGGTGGTCTCGGGGGTCCCTTTCAGGCACAACCTTTTCTGACTAAATTAAGACTGGGGATAGAGGCTGGGTGGTACAGACCTGAATGTAACAGTGAGAGTCCATATGTCCAGGGCAGACAAGAGGATGGAGTGTAGACTAGGAGGGTTGAGAACAGCATGATCCTATTATTCACTGCTGGAAAATTAGTCTACCTTCATATACAAAGATGCTAATGTACTTAAATATTAATGTAGTTCCTTACCTTAATCACCCTGTTACAGTCGAGTAGGCCAGAAATAGTCCAGGTTCTTGTGTACAATAAGGAAAGAATTGCCAAGTGTACACTCCGTAGTAGGTAGAAGGTAGCTGCGTTTATTGGGGAGCTCCAGGAAGGTAGCAGCCAAGATGAGGGAAAGAGAAAAGGGCAGGAAGGACAAAAAGGGTAGGCACAAAAGGCAAAAGGGCCAAAGGCTCACGTGAGTGAGTGAAACACAAAAAGGGAAGGGCATGCATGCTAACTCAGGCTCCTTGAATTTAAAGGGTAGCATCTCTGACCTCTAGGTGCCTCCCACTGAGTTTCTCACTGGCTCAGAACCCTGCCCCCTAGGGCAGGGGCAATCACTTAGGCTTTTTGTTATTATGTTTTGTACCTCCTTTAAGAAGATAGAAGCCTGGATAATCCTTAAAATGATGTTTTGTGCTTCCTCTAGGAAGGTGGAAGCATAGATAACCCTCAAGATGTTTATATTTATGTTTGAGCTTTCAGGGAAGGGAGTGGCTTACTCAGCTCCTTTGTTTCTAACTGCACTAACCCTTCTTTCCAGTTAACTTTAAAAGAAGAAGTGGAATGCAATTATCCCCATAGAGTCCTTTAATACAAAACTTTAAAAAATGTATTTAGAAAGCATATTTGGGTTATGGATTTTCTTAACAAGTATATTTTAAGGATGTAATCATAGCTTTGTATCAGGTGATGATCATTTTTTATTCATAAGGTATAATGACTCATCTTTTAGTATGAACAGTATAGCAGTTTGTTAACCTCTAACACTACATGATACAAAGACTTTCTTATAAATTTAGTAATTAAAAAAATTCTGAATTGTTGTTTATCACTGTATATATTTGTCCCTTTTTTAATTTAAAAACCACGTATGAGCACGCACACAAACATACACAATTAGACCAATCTTTGTCCACAAAACACCTGTTTATGGCACTTTCTTTGTTCCTCTTAGCAAGGTTCTTATCCAGGGTTCACCAGTGCTGGCTTTGGCTTCATCTGCTCTAAGTTCAAATCTTACTTCTACCACAAAGTAGCTGGTAGCCAGGGACAAGTCACATAATCCCTCTATTTTGTCTCCTGAGTCCCAAAACAGACATGCTTACAGGAATTAAAGGAGATGACTTTTGTGAAAATGCCCAGCAAAGCACCTAGCACAGAGTAATCACTCAGAAATGTGAGATTCCCTCCAGTTACTTCAGCTGACCTTGGCTGAAGCAAAGTCAAGAGGAAGAGATTATGGGACAGAGTCCATAGACTATAAAAAAGCCACAGTGTGAGAGACCGATTCGGAACTTAGGACAGATTTCTCCTTTCTCAACTTGTGTATTTCTCATGAGTCACTGGACTTGCCTATTTTCCTCCCATACTCCATTTCTTAACAATTTAGAGCTTGTCTCCTTTCTTCCTGCCCTCTCTATTTTGATTCTTGACATCTTGTGAGATTGCTGATTCAGGAGGAAGTTTGTCACTACTGCTTCCAGGAAGGAGTGCTGTAAAGTGCCACATTAGATGCTTCTCATGCTGTGACACATCCTGCAGCATCACAGGGGTCCACTTTTCACTTTTGAGACAATTCTTGTATATAATTTTCCATCATAGAACATTAATGCTGGAGGTATGTTAAACTAAACAATCAGACAATTCCTCCTTGCAGATGAGGAAATATCATGCCAGATGGTTGGTCCTGATGCAGCTGAATCCTTAGTGGTTTTATTTCCAAATCGTTTCCTATTTGCTTCTGTGCTTTCTTGCATCCCTAATATGGCAAGCCAGGGGTGTTGCCTGACCCTTGTGAGTGTAGATGCAAGCTGAGCTTGCTTTTTTCTTCTTCCTGTGGATGGCACGGCACGGCATGGCAGGGCGGGGCTGGGCTGAAAGTTGGGCTTCCCAAGGTTGTGTAGCAACCCAAGGAAACAGAAGCCTTCCTCTGCCACCTGCTCCCACCTTCAATGCCTCAGGAGACCAGACCGAGGTGTAGTGCAGAGACTTGCTACATCTAAGCTGACCAGTTAACCACATTGGTGTTGGTGCACTTCCATTTCAGAGGCTTATTTGGCATTTTTGTGGTTGAGGGATGGGTCTGCACTGTAGAAGCCCCTCTCCAAAGAAAGCCCTCAATATTCACGCCCATAGTTCTTAGAGAGTTCTGCCAAGAATGCTGCATGCTCAGTGTCTGGCTGTGGAGATTCTTGATTTTCTTAGGGCCAGATTTAAGTTGTTTTTGTCACTGTCAACCAGGAAACAGACTCAGTGGAAAGATTGTTCATCCTGTGCAGGCCATTTTCCTTCTCTAGTTTGTTGGAAAGTGTTTAGGTTGGCCAAGTCCTACCTCTCCAGGTCTAATATTTAGGAGGTCCTATGAGACCTGTTGACGTCTCATCCTGACCTCTTCTTGCTTCAAGTCCCTATGGTTGTCATGATGACATTTTTGGTATCTCTTCATGTCTGTGCCAAAGCTGTTTAGTATCTCAGTATATCCCTCCCACAACCACCACATGAGGGATGCAAGAAAGGGCAGAAGCAAGTAGAAAATTATCCAGAAGTGAAACCACTAAAGACATAGCTGCATAGGACCAAACATCTGACATGACATTCCCCCATCCACAAGGTGAACAGTCTCATCCCCAGAGGTCTCAAGAGTTGGCAGTAGTGGTAGCTAGTGTCAGGCCTATCCTGAGGATAGGGGCCAGTATCCACTTGAGACTATGACCTTGAACTCATTCTCTTGCTGGAGGCTACCTTCTTCTCAAGATGGGTTCTTACAATGGTCACATACCACAGAACTCCAGAATCAGATGCTGGAACAAGCTCCTGTCGCCTGAGTTAGGGCTGACAATGCAGTGTGCTCACCCGTGCTCCACTTAGGAGTGTAGCTTCCTGACTAGTGGCCCTGGAAGGTGAGATTGGGAAAAGGCAACTCTGCATTTCTTGTGCTAAACAGATAATCAGGAAAGGTCTTTTTTAGTGCTTCATTTAAGTGCTTCATTTAGTGCTTCTTTAAGTTATTTTGAGGCATCTAAACTGTTCATACTTCTCATTGCTTGATAGCTAACAAAAGCCACCAAGTTGGATATCAAACAAGACATTTCTAAATTTACCTAAACAAAAACTTTATTCGGCTGAAGGCTGACTGCTCTCAGTGGGCCTTAGCTGGGTGATGCACCATGCTGACCACTTGGCCAGATGTAAAAGTCTGTTTCTGAAGGAAAAGGCCACCTCTGGAGCCCTGCTGAGGACAATTGGGAGCTTGTACCTGCAGTGTCATTTCTGAACATATAGTAAAAGCAGTGGGAAAGACACACTCTGCCTCCTGCCAGACACCACTGTCTGGATAACAGTGTCGGGGCCATGCCAGCTTGAGGACTTTTGTACTGCTTGGCTAGCTAGTGGGTCACCTTGATCGTGATTCTCCAGGTTCAGTCAGATCTAGAGCCAGGGCTCAAGGGGTCAAGAGTAAAACTTCCTTGTCCCTTCCTTTTACTAAGCCCCACCCAGTAAAATATATTCTAGGAACAATTTGCCTTCCTCTTTCCCCATCCTTTGTTGATCATCAGATGATACTCAGGAGAGTGAAAACTTGGCAGGAACTGCAGTGTGCAGTATGCAGTCCTAATATTTATTAATACCATTTCTCTGATGTAACTGAATTTCCTCTCCCCTGCTTTCTCATGCTCAGCCCTTCCTCTAACCAGTGACTCTCACAGTATGGTCCCCCAGTACCATCAGCACCTGGGAACTCATTAGAAATGCAAATTCTCAGCAGGCTCCACCCCGGATTTCTTCAGAAACCCTGGGGATAAACCCTAACAATCTGTGTTTTAACAAGCCCTACAGGGGATTCTGATGTATCCACGCGAGAGTTTGAGAACCACTGTTCTAAACTGTGCTGGTAATTATCCTCCTCTTCAAAATCAAATTCAGTTAGCATTGGTGAAGGACTTATCACCTCAGGTTCTAAGCTGTCATTAACTTTACATATCTGATGGTATAGGTAATGTGATCATCATTTTGTAGGTGAGGAAATTAAAGCCTGAGAATGTGAAATGATTAACTCAGGGTCACAGGGCTAACACGTGATAGGCAGAGGTGGGATTTGCATCCTTACCTCCTGACTCCAAATCTAGGAATTCTTTACCTTTTGTCACATGAAGGAACAGAAAAATACAAACACCAGGTAATACCTATCTATATAGGACAAGAGTGCAGTGAACAAGTTTTGTTTCTGGCATGTTTCAGTCACCCAATTTTGACCTTTTTGGGTTCCAGAAGTCCCCTTCTGCTAGAATTTGGCAACTACCTGTTTTTCCTCCTCCTACCTGTGTCTTTCTCTTGAGGGACAGCTACATTTTCATAAATCTATTGAAAGTCCAAAGGATCAAATCTCTGGTAGTGGAATTTGGAGCAGCTCAGTGGATGGAGGGTGGATGGTATGGATAGTTTAGGTAATTGAACAGTCCAGGGTTAGGTGTACTTTAGGTGAGTATTACCATGTAATTCTGTCCTCTTAAGTAGCTGCTCATTGGTAGGCTGGTTCAGTGAAACTGTATTTTGTTCCCACTGGGCCTCTAATAAATGATGGACTACCTTTTTTCCTTTTTTATTAGTACATGTTTATAGTACATAACGTTTACATTCATGTGTGGAGTTGGTACATGTATGTAAACACATTTTAATTCCTTTTTCATCCCCTTTTCCTCCCCGCCTTTCCTCTCCCTTCATCTCTTGATCCCCTTCCCATTGGTTAAAGATCTATCTCCCTACTTCCTATTATCTATCCTTTATTTTGCTCTTTATTTATAATTTGGGTTTCTCATGTAAGAGAAACCATGTGATATATAAGCTTGTGTATCTGATTTATTTCCCTTAACATTATGATCTCAAGGTGTGTCCATTTTCCTACAAATGACTCAAGCTTATCTTTCTTTATGACAGCATGCGTACTCTATTGTGTTGTAAATACCACATTTTCTTTATCCATTTCTCTGTCAGTGTACATATAGGCCACTTCCAAGACTTAGCTATTTTGAATTGTGCTGCTATAAACATGGGTATGGATGTATCATTGTAATATGATGTCTTTAACTCTTTTGGGAATATACCTAGAAGGAGAATAGCTGGGTTGAATGGAATTTCTAGTTTTAGTTTTTTTAAGGACTCTCCATATTGATCTCCATAGTGGTTGTACTAGTTTACATTCTCACTGACAAATGTAGAGGGTTCCTTTTTTCCCCACAGCCTTGCCAGTATTTGTTATTACTTGATTTCTTGATGATGGCTGTTCTTTCTGGGATAAGATGGAATCTCAGTGTTTTACTTTGCATTTCTTCATGTATTTGTTGGCCATTTGTGTTTCTTCATCTGTGAAGCATCTATTCTTTTCACTTGCCAATTTTTTGATTGGGTCCTTTGCAAGGGGGGAGTCTAATTTTTTTGAGTCGTTTATATATTCTAGACATTAGTCCTCTGTCTGAAGAGTAGCTGGGAAAAAATTTTTGCCCACTCTGTAGGTTTTCTTTTTACTCTGCGATTGTTTCTTTTGCTGAACAGAAGCTTTTTAATTTGATACAATCCCATTTGTTGATTCTCAGTACTATTTCCTGTACAACTGTGGTTCTGGTCAGAAAGTCTTTGCCTAAGCTTGTGATTTCAAGAGTTTTACTTATTTTATCTTCCACCAGGTTAAGTGTTTCTCTTTTAACATTTAGTTCTTTGATTTATTTTGATTTTAGTTTAGTACATGGTTAGAGATATGGGTCTAGAGTCAATCTTGTGCATGTGGATAGCCAGTTTTTCCATCACAATTTATTAAAGAGGTTCTCTTTCCTCTAGTATGTTTTTAGCTCCTTTGTCAAAGATCAAATAGTTGAATGTGCTTGGAGTTGTTTCTGTATCTTCTATTCTGTTCCATTGATCTGATGAGGGACTATCTTATGAGGTCCCTCTG
This sequence comes from Hystrix cristata, assembly GCA_004026905.1. Lineage (NCBI taxonomy): Eukaryota > Metazoa > Chordata > Mammalia > Rodentia > Hystricidae > Hystrix > Hystrix cristata. Next base: position 109,797 of record PVJO010002853.1, on the reverse strand, counting down.
GCATGTAGGGAATCTACCATAAACCATCCAGAACTAAATTCATTCTAGGGTGAAAGATTTCAACACTTAAATTAGGTCATTGGTTAAACATGTTAAATCCATGTAATGAAATACCATTCAGCCTGTCTTGAGTGACCCTAATTTCAGGCATAAATGGTACAGGAGATTTACTCCCTTCAAGCTCCAGTTTTTATCTAGTAGACCACCAGTATTGAGAATCAGAATTTAATGACCTGGGGTCATAAAGATGGGACAGGCAGGAAATGCATACTTATGGCTGCTGAGTTGCTGGCCCAAAACTAAACCACAATTTATAACAAGTACAAATCTGAATCTTACAAAAGGGAAAAAATATCCCTCTCTCTGCTCAAAGGTCCCTGGAGAGTCTCTTAGCAAAAGTTAGTGAAGTATTATTCAGAGAAAAATTATACAGAGAAGGCTGAGATTTGTAGAAGAAAACCTCATCCCTCTGGGGTAGACAAAAGGGATAAATCCAGGTACCTGCTAAGTGGCCTTTGTATGTTTCTAGTAAGTGAAATAAAGGAGCCCTTTCCTGTACTTAAGTCATGATTACTCACGTTATACTGTCCTAAATTATTTTTACATGGTTCTGTTTTATTAGACAGTGAAAAACAATATGTATCTTTGTGATATAGAGTCAGAAAGTATTTAGCCCTGTTTCCAGAACATCTCCAAATTGGATTCCATGGGGGCTAAAGGGTGTCAGCCTTGTTTTGTTTGTGTCTGCCTCCACCTTCTCGGGTGGAGGAGCTAGTATTTGCTGTGTCATTGAAGTGGTGAGGAGGTACAGATGGACTGCCCTTGCTCCAGTGTCAAGGACAACTTTATGAACGTAAATTTAGTTATTGCAAGAGAGTGCTTCTCCTCTTGTAAGAAAGAAGCTTGGTGGTTTGTTTTCTTTTCTGGTTAAAAATTGCTTAGTTATTCCTTGCCCCACTCCAAACCTGCCTAACTCTGAGAGTGCCTGAATGCTTTAGTGGCGAGAATGTTCTGTGCTCTTGTCTTTTTAAAATTTTGAACTATGCAGTATTATCCCTAGAGTACTATTAGCAGAAAAGTATTATAATGCAGAACAATTGATTATCCTTTAAGAAGTTTTAAGATGAAAATGGGGCTTTGCAAAATATATCTCAAAGCTACATAGCACCTCAAAAAGCTATATTTAAAGACACAAAAATTCAAATTACAATTTGATTTAATTTTCTCAAAGCAGAATGTTTTATGCTTAAAATTAGAAAGACTGCAGTTGATTGTGGAGCCAAATCCCAGTCCTCTTACTGGATGGAGCAAAATGGTGCTTGAGACAGGCCTTAAAGAGTTAATGCTTGTTGGGCATTATTCTTAAACAAATCAAGGGCTGGCCTAGCAGCAGCTTCTCCCTGGGGAGGAGAGGAGAGAGTTGGGGGAAGGAGGGGACAGGACACAGTGTGAGCCAGTGCTAGCCTAGACGCATTGTTTACTCTCCACCCACCAAGAACCCGGCTGGTGTGGCAGAGAGAGCCGGGGTTTGGGATGCTGAGCCCAGAAAGCCCCATTTGGTGACTCAGTCAGAGAGCACCGAGGCAGCAGTGCAGTGGAGCTGGGTGATTTATCGTGTTCTCTGCTGACACCCAACGCTTTACATGAACTGGGCAGGAACGGCTGGAGGCAATGATGCGCAGGTCCCTGGAGCGCACACAGCAGCTGGAGCTGAAAAAGAAGTGTTCCTGGGGAGCATCACTGGCTGCAGGGCCTGGAGGACGTGATGGTGAGTATAGGGGTGTCCCTGCATTGCAGGGCTCTGGAGGGGAGTCATAGGCACAGCTGGGTGTCCGCAGGATCTGGGAGACGCTGTGCATAGCTTTACAGGTACCCTTTTCAGATGTGATGTTTGAGGCTGCCAAGCTTCCTGTCTGTGCACTTCTCAGGAAGGTGAGCTGTGCAGTCTTCTTGCTAACAGGCAGCGGTTGATGATATAACTGGGCTTTGACTGAGAGCAAAAGAAAAGCAAAGAAAATGAACCCAAACCTGGCTAGCCAGACTCAGCGGGCAGGTCCGGGGGTAATCTGATTTCAGGGGAGGGAAATGGCAGGAGGCTCAGTCACTGCTCCAGACATGACCAGTACTGGGAAAGGCAGAGCAGCTGTTAGCCTCTAAAAAGGGCTGGGCCTTTTTCTTCCTCGTTATGAATTTTTGTTGCTCTTTCGATTTTTTTTCAAGGTGACTTATTTCATTATCCAGTTCATACTCATCTTTAAAGTTTCAAATGTTTAATGTATGGATTGTTAGTCTCAAGGTGACTTTTCTCTCTTTTCAGTGTCACACTATGCTTCAGTGTCACATGTCAGTTGTTAGCATTCTATTAAGGCAGGAATTGTGTAGTAGCCCTTTCTGAGAGCAGACATAGTATAGTTTCTTGACTTTGCTGTATTGTGCTTTTAACCTTTGGGCAGTGAACATACTTCAGTTTTTTTCTTTTTTGAGAAGTCAATGACCCATTTGTTACTTTCCTAATTTCCTAAGTAGAAACTCAAATATAATAACAAATTGGGACTTTTTTCTTTTACCTCTTTTTGCTCTGATTTTTTGCTGTGTAGGTGAATCAGAAAATACCTCACCCCCTCTAGGTTTAGTGGCCAGCACCCTCCCTCCGGATGCAGGGACCACTTCCGCCGCTGCCGAGTCCACCAACGGTATATCTGAATATCACGGTGCCATAGCATTTTGTGATAACTGTTTTGATCACCCTCCTCCATCACCATGTCTGTTTCAAGCACTTTCACTATTGATTTCTTAGTTTGACCTGTTATAACTTTCTTTTCTAGCGATGTGAGTGACATGCTCATTTTTCTTTGTTCCTCTGTCATCATGCAGCTGCGCATGCCTTGTATCGTAGTGTCCTGGAGACATTTCATCCTCGGCTCACTAACTTCTACCTTCAAAATCTTGTCATTGTTTTTGTGCACATAGATTTTTAGCAATCTCATTAATTACCTGATTTAGGCATTAAGTGGTAGAACATTCCTAACACTTTTGGTAAAAAAAAAAAAATCATACAGAGTTCTCAGTGGAATACTTGGGCTCAGTGTTAATGTGATTGAATTCTGGGAGAACTGTCTGAGAGGAGATGATAGGGAGTTTATCAGTACCAATGCTGGAAATCCATAGAATGAGATGACTTAGCTTTGTGCTTGACTTCATCTGTTTGTCTGAAATGCTGTTACGGATACAAACCTGGGAAATTCTTATGGTCTAGATCAAGAACAAAACTAACAAAACTTTCCCATTTAGTAGTGACTTTAGAGATTCACCCTATGTCTGGCTGGCAAAAATAAAACAAGATATAAAGGGGGTGCAGTATTTGCCAGTAATATGAAAGGTCATATTTGCAGTAGGAATAAATATCCTTGGCTTCTGGCATTCCTTTGACAAACAATATTTTGATTGGTGGTGCACAGATTTTGCTGCACAGGCTGAGTTACTACCTATAGTGTGGGCAGTGGCCTTTCTTCACAGAGGGGTACAAGTGAAGTGGATTACTCACCTCCTGGGAATTAGTACCTGGGGCCCTGATGTGGTGAGTGTGGTACCTGACCTGGGCACACAATTGAAGCGGGTGCCGAAAATCTCAATCACGAAGATAAAATACTCTAATGGAATATTTTCAAAATCAAAATTAATACAAAACAGCCATTGCAAACAAAATATTAAATTTCTAAAGACCAGTGCCATACTGAGCAATAGCAGAGCCTGAGGCAAAAAGAAAATGTATACCCCTATATTATAATGTGGTTTTATGTCATTTCTAATAGTTACATATATTCCCAGAACATTAAAATAGTTTAAAAATTATGAAAAATTTAAAAGTAGGACTTTTTTCTTTTTTGAGGGGTGCTGGGGATCGAACTAAAGGCCTTGTGCTTGCTAGGCTAGCGCTTTACCACTTAAGCTAAATCCCCAACCCCCAAAGCAGGATTATTAAAATATCATTTCAAATTTAACTATTTGATATATCCCCAATCCAAATTTATTAGACTTTGACTTCAGGTTTAAGACTGTCATTTGGTCAGTAGAAATTGTCAGACATAACAGTTCTTTCATTTGAAAACAAGATGAATAGAAGAGTTAGCTTTTGAGAATCTTACTGATAAGTTTGATTCCTCTACAGCCATGGGCACATATTTTTCCTTTTGCCTCAGGCTCTGACAGAGCTTCACTGGGCATTATCTGTACCTCTTTATTGGCTGTAATGATTTAATTTAGAAACCAGTTTGAAATAATGAGTGGAATATGAGAACATAAAACCTAGTGTCACATGTTAAAATCTTAACCATAAACCACTAAAGCATTTGTGAACAGGCCACTTCAACTCCATCTCTTAATAAGAGGAAAAAGACCAACTACTGACGATCATTCCACTTTACATACCAGCTCCTTGCTTTACAAATTGTGTCTTTCTCCAGTCTGAGCCACAGATAACCATCAGGAAAAGTTTGGTTTCACCACACACAGAATGTTTTTAGTAGGCATTTGTCTCTGGATTCAGGTTGGTTTTGTTTTTGTGTAGTGTTCATGCTTTAAAAATCCCTGGACACAAGAAAATGATGTGGAATTATCATGTCTTTAGTTGAACATTTGATTAAGGTTGCATATTTGAAGTTTAAGAGAAGAACACAGTGAGAACATTTCAGACCAGTGGCTGCTGTAGCATGGACATTTCTAGATTAGGATGATGAGATACCAAGATGATAGAAGCAGAGTGTAACTGTGCCATAGCGGTGTAAGAGGTGTGTGGATGAGGACAGGAAGGAGACGTTAGGATATGTGTTTCTTAGTCTACAGTGGTTGAATACCAATGTCTTTAATGCATTTCTCTGCAGCATGTGACAAACTTTCAACATCAACCATGAATTTGCCAAAGCAGCCGGAGCCTCCCATGAGTAAACGCCTGTCTTCATCTACCGTGGCAATATCCTATTCCCCAGACCGAGGCAAGTGAACATGTAGACTTGGTCTTTCCAGTTTGCTTCTTTCTGCTGTGAGCATCTTAACATTGGCCTTTGTGAGAGCTCCCTCTTAAGCTTTCTGCAAATAACACCATTGTCCTAGCCTCTGGTCTGAATGTAGGCACCCTAGGGCCTTGCTAATGGGACTTTGAAGAATGGCAACACCCTAGATCAGTGATGGCGAACCTTTTAGAGCTTTCAGTGATACAAACATCCCCCTGCAGCACTCGTGCCACAGTTTCGCCACCACTGCCCTAGAGGCAGATTGTTGTTGAATAACGACAGGAATTGATATTCTCCCAGTCTAAAAGAAACCATTTGACTTTTTTATGTAGGAGTTTAAAAAGTACTTGCCTGGTCAGTGATGGGATCCAGTTGATTAGCCAGAAAGAGCAGAACTGATGAGTCAGAGTTACCTGGGAGACTCGCTATGGGGAAAAAATGGGGTTCTGCAGTCATGCATAGTTTGTAGACCTGTCCATTTCATAGATGAAAACAGAAGTACAGAAGTAATACAAGGCCTCTAAAAGGGAAAAGGATGGACAACCTTTTCAGGTATTGTTTTGGGTTCGGAAGATGATATATGGGATACATGCCAGTTCCAGAACCTGAGTAGATTTAATGCCATCCACATTTTAACAGACGCTCAGATGAGTCATTGGAATCCTGAATTTATACCTTTTGCAGTATGGAGGTTAAGGAAGGGAGAGCTCTCCATGTGACAAATGCATGTATTAAAGCATCACTGAAAGAGTGTCAGGTGCCAATGGAGTATTTATCCCATGTCAAGTTATCCCCAAGGGGTGAGGAGGAGGATGTTTGTGACTTGGAAGAGGCTGGTGTTCCTTCCTAGCTGATTGCTGGCATTGACCTCCCCTTCCACCCCAGAGGCATGGCATGTATGTTAGAGTCCCTGTGAGTGTCAGAATGCTGCTGATTTCTGATACAGTTCATGAGAAAGCTCCAGGAACATGAAAGGAATTAAGAGTTGGACGAGAAAACACCTGCGCCCTCTTTAGATAGCTATTCCGTTAGTGAGTGTATTCCATATGTTTTCATTAATTCTTGTGGTTCCAGATTGATGGTAAATTCATTTTTGCATTGTTTCACATGTAAACACATGTGAAGTATGTTACTATATATTCTTGACAACTGGATTATCTGCTTGTAGATTATAAATTACAAAAATTTAATCCCCAAACCATTTACTAGTTAATAGGCATCCAAAGAATAGAAAGTAATTATTTGTATTCATTGCTATGTAAATATGTTCCTAAACTATCAAAATATTGTAGTCATTTAATTTTAAATTATGAATCCTGTTATCTTCCATTAAGGCTAATAATCAGTTGGCTGTTACTATTTTTGTGTTTATTTTTTCCCCTTATTTACATGGTAAAGTATGAAAGGTTCTATTTTAGACTACTATAGGTTGACATATTTTATTTATGAAAGATCAGTGTTGGGGCTGGGGATTTAGCTCAGTGGTTAGAGTGCTTGCCCAGCAAGCACAAGGCCCTGAGTTTTATCCCTGGCACCAAAAAAAAGGAAAAAATCAGTGTTAAGAAACATTTCTTAAAAGAGAACCTAAAATGAGTATTTTATAGGTATAATCCTTTTATTCAATGTTAGATCTACTCGGTGAGTAAATGAGTCCATACTAACACTTTGGGAGGTGGGCTAATTCTCTTGAGTGATACAGGTCACTATATATAATAACATATTGAATGAATTCTGGTACCCCAAGAGAATTAATGCATGCCCCCAAACTCTAAATGAGCCATCATTTGTTTTATTTTATCATGACAAACTCCAAAACCATTCATTTATTAGAATATTTTTATTTTCCACATTCATTCTGCCACCCAGAATTTAATTTGCATCATGGACTATGTTGTTTCAACATTTTATTTTGTTTTGTTTTAATTTTGCTTTTTAAAATTTTCATTTGATTCCATCCCTCAGCTCATCGCACACACCTTAGTCCCATGGAAAGCTTTCTTACGCGACTGTTGACACCCACACAGGCTTCTTTAGCCAGAAGCAGAAGTGTACGCATGCTCTCTGAGCAGGCCAGTGACTCAGGTAAAAGAGGCCAAGCTGGTGACACTGAGGAAAAGCCCTAAAGTGGTATCAGTCAGCCTGGGATTTATTCCTGAATTTTTGTGTTTGCTCTGTATTTATAGACTTTGTGAAGTGTTAATAACAATTTTAACCCTCTAATGTTTTGCTGTTGCTGTATTTCTTTTAAGTGTCATGGAGGTAAGTAAGTTATGTCATGACTGAGAACATGTGCATTTGAGAAGAAAAGTCCACTTGATGAGCTGTGTTGGTTACTAGATTTTTCTTTTTCTTTTTCTTTCTTTTTTTTTTTCTTTTTGGTTACTGGACTTTTCTTAAGAGATGGTTTGGCTAAGTAGCCTGTAGGCCACAGTATTGGGTCCCATAACCAGCTCTAGCACTCACTAGCTCTTACCATTTTGGGTAAATTAATTAACTTCTCTAAGCCTGCTTGCTCATCTATAAAATTGAGTTATTTTAAATTATCATGACGATTAAATAAGTTAATGGTATAAACAAGCTAGTGCAGTGATTGCCACAGATTAAATAGATAGTGTTATAAGTAATCTAGCACAATGATTGGCACAGAGTGAAAGCTGAATGAATGATTAGAGCCTTGCTACTCAAAAGGCAGTTCATGGATCAGCAATCACAGCATCACCTGGGAGCTTTGTAAGAAGGCCAGCTCTCAGGTCCCACCTGACCTGAGCATCAAAGTCTGACAAACACTGGATCAGACTATCAAAGCCCTTCCTTAACCAGACCAGATCAAACCATCATATCGAAGTTATTGAGGGTTGGTGTTCTTTTATTTGCAGATGAGCAACATCGGGTTTCCTATTCCCAAGATACAATATACAGTATTCAGTGAAATAGCATATAAATGACGTAAAATGTCTACCTAGTTTAGCTGCTTCCAAATAGTTATATTTCTATAAAGAAGATACAGAAGTAACCAATAATCATACCACCAGATGTTCATTATCATTATTCATTAGGGTAATGCAACTCAAAATCACAGCCACTTCCCACCCACTAGGTTAGCTAAAACTGTTTAAAGAGGGAAAGTAACAAATGTCGATGAAAGTATGTAGAAACTGGAAAAAAATCACATATTGCTGGTGGGGATGTACTTTGTGGAATATAGGCTTGGAGTTCCTAAAAAACTTAATCATGCACTTACCATATGACTCAGTGATTCTTGTCCTAGGTATAGAACCAAGGAAATTAAAAACATATAGTCACACAAACGCTTGTATACGAATGTTTTATGCAACATTATTCATAGTAGCTACAAAGTGGAAACAGCTCAAATGTCCCTCAGGTGGTGAATGGATAAACAAAATACGGTATATCTGTAAAGTTGAATATTATTCAGCTATGAAAAGAAATGGAGTGCTGACAGTGCTGCAAGCTGGATGAACCTCAAAAACATTACGCTAAGTTAAGGAAGGTACATACAAAAAACTATAAATTATGATTCCACTTACATGAAGTGTTCAAAATAGGCAAACCCATAGAAATATAAAGTAGATTTAGGGTTATCAGGGAGTAGCAGAGGGAAGAAAGAGGGAGGGTTGCTTAGTGAATAAAGGTTTCTTTTGGAGTACCTTGAAAATATTTTAGAATTAGACTGTGGTATGGTTGCACAGCCTTGTGAGTATACTAAAATCACTCAGTTGGACACTTTTTAAGGGGAAATTTGATGATACATAAATTCTATCTCGGAGGAATAAATAGGAAGTATCCCCATTTTGAGAATGAGGAATGTTTCCTGGATCCCTAAGGCTAAGCCCAGGATCTGTGATTTGCTAAGAGGATTTTAGCATCTAGGCACACTCACCTCTGATTTATTACAGTGAAAGAATACACAGCAAAATCAGCAAAGGGAGTGAAGTCTGGGGAAGACAAGGCACAAGCTTCCAGACTTCTCTCTAGTGGTGTCACTTGGGCTCATTTCCTCCAGCAATGAGTTGTGACAACATGTATGAACATGTATGAGTAACAAGGGAAGCTTGTTAGAGACTCAGTGCCAAAGGTCTTTACTGGGGACTGGTCGTGTGCAGCCCTCACTGAGCACATACCCAAATTCCAGACTTGCAGGATGAAAGCAGGTATTTAGCACATACCATATTGTTTTTACAAACAGTTTAGGCACAGTGAGGTACTTGTCAGTTAACAGTGTCAGTCCTGCCAAAATCTAAGTCCCTAGATGCTGGCCAAGGGTCAACCTTGTACTTAGGCCCTCCCAAGGACAGCAGTCAGGTTTCCTAATTGTAACTCTTTTCTGCACAGTCCACCCCCATGACACATTGCCAAAGTTTCTTTTTTTAATTTTTTTTAAATTTTATTTTAATGGTACATTTTAGATGTACATATTGATAACATTCATCATAGGGAATTTGTACCTGTACATGATATATCTTGTTGCTTCTTTTTTTCCTATTCCCCTCCCCTCACCCCCTCCTCCCTCCCTATTTACAAAAGATTTGTTTCCATTTTTTCCTTCCATTTCTTATTTCTCTTGACCCTCTGTTCTTTTCCCCCTCCCTTGTTCCCTTTCCTATTTGGACATTTTCTTCCCTTTCCCAATATAATACATTTTAGTCTTTATTTACACTTCAGTTTCTCACACCAGAGAAACTATGTGGTATTTAAACATGTGTGTCTGATTTATTTCACTTAAGAGTATGGTCTCAAGATGCATTTATTTACCTAGGAATAGCTCAAGCTTATCATTCTTTATGGCAGAGTAGTACTCCATTGTATAAAGAAAACCACATTTTCTTTATCCATTCTGCTGTTGATGGGCATTTGGGCTGCTTCCACGATTTAGCTATTACAAACTGTGCTGCTATAAACATGGGTGTGCATATATCCCTGCGGTATAATGATTTTAATTCTTTTGGGAAGATACCAAGAAGTGGCAAAGTTTCTTTACGGAAGAATTACCAGTAAGACCCCCAAACAGCAGGATGAGATCAACCTATAGTATTGATCTCACTTATGCCCTTTAGGAATCCTGGACTTAGCAGTTAAAGCAAATCTCATTAACCATAAGGGTCTGTCTTAGGTAGCCAGGTGGCTTCCTTTGTTAGTTCTTTATGAATCTTTTTTTACCTAGGCTTTGCATAGCTCTGGCCAGCAAATCGAAGGAGACTTGAACATCTTCCAGGGCTAAGACATGATAGTCAGGGCACATACATAAGAAGTACAATCCCCTAGGGCTCCCATGATGCCCTGGAGACCAAAAGCTGATGATGTAAGGGCACACTGAACTGATATGCTGCTGGGCAAGTGGCCTCTATCTTGGCCTCCTCTGTGATCTCTCTTACTCCAGGTTGCTCAGACCAGTGTGAGTAATTCAGTTCAATCCATGATTCCAGAGGGGCTGCCTAAGGCTGTCAATCCCAAACTAGTTCATCCACCTAGCAAGTATGGATGGCATCTGGAGGTGTTTTGCAGGATCTTGCGGGAGCAGGGCCACTCTACTGTCTGAGTCATGCTGTCATGTGCCATCTAGGTTCAGCAGTCGATTCTCATAGCAGCTTACGAAGACAGCACAGGGAGTTTTCCTTCTGGAAGAGGAGAGGGCTTCCAGGAGCAGTTCTGGGAAGCAAAGATAGCAAAAGTCTTTGTAACAATGTCCTCTGTGCACCGCCCCGTCAGGTGCTTATGTTTAATATATTTCTTCATGTCCCACTCAGCAATCAAAACTTTACATTTTTTCAATCATTCCTTCTCTCACCCTTAAAGACAAAATCGCTTTTACGATTTAGGGGGAGGTGGGTATTGGCGCTTGAACCCAGGGCCTTCACACTGAGCTATACCCCACCCTTTATTTTTTATTTTGAGATGGGAGCTCACCAAATTGTAAATTGCCCAGGCTGGGCTCAAACTTGTGATTCTCCTACCTCACCATCTCAAAGTTCTGGTGTTACAGGCATATGCCACCACAATGGGCTAAAAAAGACCTTTTTATCCAACTCAATCAGAAAGACACATCATGTTTAGGCATTCGGACAGAATCTTAAATTTTCAAAATAGGTTTCATCCTTTTTTTCTTGGTCATTTATCCAGTGCGCAGTCTACAATAGATCAGCCCCATTTCCCATGATAGCTATATTTAACAGATTGCTTTACTAAGGTGTGTACATTGGGAGATTGGTGAGTGGAGTCTAGTTCTCAGTCCATTGTTATGAACTGAAAGTACTTTGGAAAATCATCATTACTTTCTTTTTTTTTTTTGGTGCTGGGGAATTGAACTCAAGGCCTTATGCTTGCGAGGTAAGCACTCTAACCACTGAGCTAAATCCTCAGCCTTACTTTGGAAAATCAAACGCAAGACAACAGCAGTGACACATGCCCTAGAGGGGATGGAGTTCAGTTCGTCAGGAGTGGCTGAAGGGGTCACATTGCCAGCCTTTCCCAACCTGCAGCTTTTATGGGGTCACAAGTTGGGAATGCACCCAGGCTCTGCATCAGAAATATGGAGCCGAGGGTCAGCTTGATTTTCAATGGTCTCTTCAGAGATCAAGTGCTGTGGGTGCCTGTGTGGGAGCCAGATGGTCCAGCATTATCTGGGATGCTTTCACAGTAGGGCCCCATGGAAAAACACTCTATATTTATACCACTTGATTTTTAAAACTCCCAAAGTACTATAGGCCCTGGGATCAAACCCCAATACCAAAAAAAAAAAAAATTCACATCTCCCCTTTTCCAGAGTCTCCATTAGATAAAAATCCCCAGTTACAGAGACTTATTCCCACCTACTGATGACAAAAATCAGGTTGTTTCCCACTTACTTGTTTTGGAGGAGAAAACAAACCTGAAGGCATACCTCAGCTGCACATTTTCGCTCACTTTAACTAGTATGGCCAAAAGCAGCCAGGGGAACCATCAAGCCAACTCTTTAATGGTCATTTTCAGGTTCCATAGGCAACTTTCACCTCTCACAATAGATAGCAACGTGGCTGCTGTTTCATACTATGGATGATACCATAGCCACCTACACAGCATAGATTCATCATCCTTTGTCCCTTTTTCCTGCTTTTTCTCAAGCAATGCTTTTACCACATTTCAGTGAATCAGGGTCATTGTAATGATTCCCACTTCTGACATCAATTGTCTGAGGTCCCCTATGCTTCTCCAAGGTTTGATGATTCTCCAGGTGAAAGGAGAACTCAAAGGACTCAGCATAGTGTCACTCATGATTATGATTTACTACAGTAGTGTGCACACAAGTAGTAAAGGGAAGAGGTAATTGGGAGAAATCCAGAGAAAACCAAGACCAGGTTTCCAAGGGTCCTCACCTAGTGAGTCAAACAGAATGTGCTTGGTTTGGTTCCCCTAGCAAGTATTATGACAACACATGTGAAATATTGACAACTTAGGACTCTGTTTAGAGACAACACCCAGAATTTTTACTGAGATGGCCATGTAAACACACCCTGACAGGCACACGCCCAAATTCCAGGCACCTAGAATGTATGGTATTATTTGTAGAAACAGTTTAAGTACTCAACAGTTAATAGCAGGAACCTTCCTGAAATCTAAATTCCTAGGTACCACCCAAGGACCAACCTGGTAAGCAGGCTCTTCCAAGGACAGTAGTCAGATCATCTATTTTAACTGTGTAAGGAAATTGAGATTTAGAGAAGTTAAGTAACCTGTCCAAGGTGATGGAACTATTAAGTGCCAGTGCAAGATCTGTCTGGCTCCAAAGTGCAGACTTTTAACTTCTGAAATGAACCGGACTCTTGAATCTGAGAACCTTTTAAAGATGGGATCCATTCTGTGTACAACAGAAAAAGTATTTTGAGAATGTGGATTGCCTGTGTTGAATTTTAATAGAAATGTGGTGTTCTTCCCAACTTCCTCCCTCCCTGCTTTTTCCATCTATACTTCCTGTCTTTTTTGGCTGTTATACTGTAACTCTGTAGTATTCCATGCCTGTCCTCGTGTAGCTCCTGCTGGCCCCCTTAAATCTTCATTCAAATCTTCTCCCACCCGAACCATCGAGAGGAAGAAGGCTACACCTACATCTGGTGTAGGAGATGCTGGGAAAGGAGCCCCTGCAGGAGCAGAGGCCTCGCCGGTAGGTTTAAACTCGTTCACTTCTGTGGACTGTGATTACTTCCTGGACTTGACCTGGGGACTGTATTTCTGTTAGTCTCCGGTAACTGCTCAAGGGTCAGATTTAGTTTAAAATTTTACCCAGCCTTTGAAAATCATTTAACTTTTTGCATACTCTTAGCTTGGTGATTGTAGAAAATTCCTAATGACATCCTTGTTATAGCCTGCCCTCCAATGGACAGGAGTGAGACGGAGTGTTCCAAGTGTCTTCTCTCTGCTCCTTTAAGAATATTGAATTCTGGGAAGTCTTGCCTGTTTAGGTAACAAGAACTGAGGTTCTAGGTGAACCACCACCCATAACAATAGCCTTAAAATATTTTTTATGTCATTACTGATACCATCAGTAAAATACATGTTGAACAGGTACCTCCAATTTTGTGTGTCTATTTAGAAATTATATATGCCATACTACTTATGTTACAATTTGTTGCAAAGTGAATCATCCCACACCTTGCCAGCTTATAAAACAAATATTTCTTATCTCTTGGGGGGGTTTTTGGATCTGAAATTCAGTGTTAACTGGGTACTTCTGGTACAGGGTCTTTCATGATGGCATAGTCAAGATGCTGGCCAGAGCTGCATCATCTGAAAGCTGGACCAGGCCTCTTCTGAGACGTTCATTACATGGCTGCTGCCAGGAGGCCTCAGGTCCTTGCCATGTGGGCCTCTCTATGCTTGAGTATCCACATGACATGGCAGCTGGCTTCTCCCAGGGAAAGCAATCCGAGAGAGCACAAGAGGGAACCTGTAGTGCCTTTTATGCCCAACTTGTCACTTGAGCCACATGCTATTCATCAAAAGCAAGTCACTAAGATCAATCTATGCTCAAGGGAAGGGGAATTTCAGCTCTACCTTTAAGGAGAGGCACATCAAATAATATGTGAACTTACGTTAAAACTACAGCATTACTTCAGTATTGGGCTTTTTTTTTTTTTTTTTTTTTTTTTTTTTTTTTTTTTTTTTTTTTTTTTTTTTTGTACTGCTAGGGATCAAACCCAGAGCCTCACTCATTCTAGTTAAGCACTCTCACACCAAGCTATATATCCAGCCCTACTGGGCATTTTATAGCATATTTTCTGTTCAAATTCATTATGGCCCTGAGATTATTAAAAGAGACATGAGATTGAAGGGGACTGACATTTGTGGATGTGGGGTCCAAATGAGGATTTGTTAGAGAAATGAATGATAGGGAAAGAAGAGAACTAATCCTTGTGGAACACTTTCTGCAGGCCAGACATTGATGTCTGTTCCCTTCTCCCTTGTGCAGATAGAGAAGTGGGTAAGTTAGAGTCCCCATTATAACCCAGCATGCTATCAGGGTCTACAGCTCACTGTCTTGAAGATTATAATCACATTCGTATTTACCTGTAATTTTTTTTTATAGTGAGCATACATCTTTGTACTCTTTCCAGTTCCTATATGTCCACGACCATAATATAATTCTGTTGTTAGTTTTCGGTAATAGAACAAGGAAGGGAATTTATATATATTGAGGTAGAAAGTTGTTCTTGTTTTTGCTGAATGAACTAAATGCGATGACTTCATGATGTCGCTCTACAAATTTTCCCATCATGTGAAGCATCATAGCTTTGTATTGATCCCTCTTAAACTGTATATCACTTCCATCTGGGACTTTTTAGAAATTGTAGAATAGTACCATTCATGGGCTGTTTCCCCTACAGATGGAGAAAGTGAAGAGGGGGCAACGAGTGACAACTGCTGTTCCCACTGGGGGTCTTGGGTCCCCACTGAGAAGATGCGAACTTCCTGGAGGCATTCCTAAGAGGTCATCTTCTCCCGTGATATCCAAGTAAGCGTCTCTCCTCTTTGCCAGATAGTCTGATGATTGAGAACTAGTTTGGTGAGGCTTGTTGTCATCCAAAATTATAACTCCTGATTCCCTGTAAGCCATGGCCAACCAGAATAGGGGAGCAGGAGAAATGCTGGCACTGACTCTGTGTATTTTTTGGGTAAATGATGAGCCATTGTTTGTCTGTTGTCAGCCATGATCAGCAGTATTTTTTTTTTAATAAACCAACTAGAATGTTTTTCTTAGGAAATGATACCATGTAACAAAAAGCAAATTTACAGTAACTCTGTGGCCACAATCTTAAATCATGAAGTTATTTTACCAATACTAAAAGTGGACATGGTGGCAAACACCTGTAATCCCAGCTCTCTGGAAGGCTGAGGCAGGAGGATCACAAGTTGAAGCCCAGCTTGGGCAGTGTAGCAGCTTAGTGAGACAGTGTTTCAAAATTTTTTAAAAAAAGTGAAAAAGGGCCAGATGTAGTTCAGTGAGAAGGCCTTGGGTTCAATCCCCAGTACCAGTCGTAACTGACAAGAATGACTCAATCCAGCTGTACAGTAGAAATATCTTCAGGAGTAGTGAGGAAGTGAAATAGGATTTAATTAATTTAAGAAAACAGCAGAGTTTTTATGTACTAAGACTCATATACAGTAAACCATGTTTAGTGCATCAGTTTCATTCAAAGAACATAGGATAAATCAAATTTAATGAACACTTGGGAATTTGTTTAAAATAGTTCAAGGTGACATCAGCTGTTATTTCTAATATGTTCTAACAGAGTATTTAGTATTTTTCTTAGAGATCTCTATGGTTTTTGAGTACTTTTTGGGGGGGTCCTGGGAATCAAACTCAGGGCCTTGTGGTTGCTAGGCAAGCACGCTACCACTTGAGCTAAGTCCCCAGCCCCTCACTGTGGTTTTTATAGACATATTGATACCTATTACTGACATGTCTGCCTCCCCATCAGGAATGTCCTTCCATGGTGCATAACTGAGTTCATAACATGTTTTAAATTTTTTATTTACTTTTTTAGTTTATGGCATCCTTTCTATGCTAATATTGTTTGTCTGTGGTGATAGTATTGCTCTCTTACAACCTTGTTAAAATAATTATGTGAGCTTTTTACTCTCTGCTTTTCTTTATCCCTAATATAATATATTTATTTTAAAAATTATGATATCTTGGGATGACTTGACTAATAGTTGGTCTTACTTTTCTCATCTCCTTTTGGTTACCATCAGGAGAGTAAGGGTTGAGTATCACTAACACTGACTTTTCTCTAGAAGACAGTACTTTGTTGCCTGGGAAGAAATTTAAGTGATTGTTTCCTTCTCATGTCTTCAAGCCCACAGGCCTTAGTAGTTAGTAATGCTTAACACAATCTTATTTCTGAGCCTTTTTCAGCTTCTACCCACTTGTCACTACTCTGGTTTGAATTTGGGATATTTACATTAATAGAAAAGTTTAGTTCATACTGGGACTTTTCCAGCTTTTATTTTCTCTTTTCCTGGATATTGACTAGTTGTGCCTACACACATAGTAACTTGCGAGTTTCATCATTGTTACTGTAAATTTCACAAAGATCAACAAGGGAGTTCTTGCCTTCTGAAGAGATGAGAATTAGGTTCTTGGAAGCAAGCTCACAACTGACTCTGTTCTTTCTTTGAAGTTGAAAATTTTTTATTTTTTTATTTTATTTTAATGGTACATTTTAGATGTACATAGTGATAACATTCATCATAGGGGATTTGTAACTGTACATGACATATCTCGTTGCTGCTTTTTTCCCCATTCCCCTCCCCTCACCCCCTCCTCCCTCCTTATTTATAAAAGCTTTGTTTCCATTTTTTCCTTCCATTTCTTATTTCTTTTGTCCCTCTGTTCCTTTCCCCCTCCCTTATTCCCTTTCCCGTTTGGACATTTTCTTCCCTTTCCCATATAATACATTTTAGTCTTTAGTTACACTTTCAGTTTCTCACACCAGAGAAACTATGTGGTATTTAAACACGTGTGTCTGATTTATTTCACTTAAGAGTATGGTCTCAAGATGCATCGATTTACCTAGGAATAGCTCAAGCTTATCATTCTTTATGGCAGAGTAGTACTCCATTGTATAAAAAAAACACATTTTCTTTATCCATTCTGCTGTTGGTGGGCATTTGGACTGTTTCCAAGATTTTGCTATTACAAACTGTGCTGCTATAAACATGAGTGTGCATGTATCACTGCGGTATGATGCTTTTAATTCTTTTGGGAAAATACCAAGAAGGGGAGTAGCTGGGTCAAATGGAATCTCCAGTCCTAGTTCCCTGAGGAACCTCCACACTGATTTCCATAGCAGTTGCACCAGTCTATATTCCCACCAACAGTGGAGAAGGGCCCCTCCAGCATTTGTTATTGGCTGATTTGTTGATGATAGCCATTCTTTCTGAAGTGAGGTGGAATCTCAGGGCTGTTTTAATTTGCATCTCTCGAATGACCAGTGATATTGAACATTTTTTCATATGTCTATCTGCTGTTTGTATTTCTTCATCTGAGAAGTGTCTATTCATTTCAGTTGCCCACTTTTGGATTGGGTCTTTAAATTTGGGGGGTCTGATTTCTTTGAGTTCTTTATATATCCAAGATGTTAGTCCTTTTTCAGAGGAATAGGTGGCAAAATTTTTTTCCCACTCTGTGGGTTGTCTCTTCACTCTGTTGGGTTTCTTTTGCTGTGCAAAAGCTTTTTTATAATATCAGGTCCCAGTTGTTGTTCTTTGTGATATTTCCTGGGCAACTGGGGATTTATTCATAAAGTCCTTGCCTACACCTTTGTCTTCAAGGGTTCTACCTATTCTATTTTCTAATAGATTTAGTGTTTCTGTTTTAATATTTAGATCTTTGATCCACTTTGATTTTAACTTAGTGCACGGGGAAAGATACAGGTCTAGTTTTAACCTTCAGCATGTGGAGGGCCAGTTTTTCCAGCATCATTTATTAAAGAGGCTATCTTTCTTCCAGTGAGGTTGTTTAGCCCCTTTGTCAAAGATAAGGTGACTGAGAGTGTTTGGACCTGTTTCTTCATCTTCTAATCTGTTCCATTGGTCCTGGGGGTCTGTTTTTGTGACAGTACCATGCTGTTTTTTTACAGTAGCTCTGTAATGTAGTTTTAGGTCAGGGATTGTGATGGCCCCTGCTTTGCTTTTGTTCCCCAGAATTGCTTTTGCTCTTCTAGGTTTCTTTTGGTTCCAAATGAATTTTAGGGTTGTCTTCTCTAATTCTGTGAGGTATGCTATGGGTAATTTAATTGGGATTGCATTAAATCTGTATAGCAGTTTTGGGAGTTTGGCCATTTTCACTATGTTGGTTCTTCCTACCCAGGAGCAAGGGATATCTTTCCATTTTGAAGTTGAAAATTTTAAGGAAAATTTTATTTGTAGAACTATTTTATATAAAAGCCCTCTCTGTTCAAATAGACTAGAATAAAATCCAAGACTTTTTTGGAGTGGTGGTGCTGGGGATCAAACTCAGGGCCTTGCACTTGCTAGGCAAGCGCTCTCCCACTGAACTAAATCCCCAACCTCCCAAGACTTTTTACACAGTTCAATTTATAGAAAACATTATTTTACACTCTAAAATAATAGGCACATAGTAGGTGCTTTAAATATTTGCAGGATAACATAATGCAAATCACTGTGCCAGATGCCCCAGAGAATCCCAAAATGAGTGGGAATGGTCTTTACTTCAAGGACGCTAAAGTGAGGTGGGAAGGAGACAGGTACATGGTGAACAGTGCAGTCCCTAGTCCTAAGGGCTGCCCATCCCAGTACTCAGTTCAGTTGGGCCCATCCCTAGAATCCACCCAAACTGAGTTTGCCCCCTTTCTCTCTGCTCACAGAGCACCACAGGCTTATCTCCATCATTCATTCCCTCCAAAAATACACGTACAGCACCTGCTCTGTAGCCAGCACTCTTCTAAGGGCTGATGATGTGGTGATAAGTATGGCAAATGTCCCTGCCTTCGTGGAGCTTGTGTGACAATGAACAGCAAGCACAATATCAGTTGATGATAAATGTTGTGCTGAAAAATTAAAGCAGAACAGGTAACAGGATGGTGGGAGGGAAGTAGCTGGATAAGGTGCTCAGGAAAGCCTTCTTTGAGGAGGTGACATTTGAGCAAAGTCCTCCATGAGGTGAGAGGGTAAGCTGCATCAATCCATACCTTATGTGCTGTATCAGCATTTTATGTTCACCTAGTGGTCTGCTCCACTGCCTGGGTGGGGGCTGTCTTCATTTCTTGTTACCAGCAGGTATTCATCGTGGATCTATCTTAGTCCATTCAGGTTGTTGAGACCAGAAATGTTTTCATGTTTCGTAGTTTTTCAGATTTTGGAATGTTTGTATAGACTTTAATATTTGAGGATCCCTGATCTGACAGTCTGAAATCTGAAACTTTTTGAGTACCAACATGATACTCAAAACGTTTTGAATTTTATTTCTTGACTTAAAATAAATCTTCAGAAAGTATGTTTCCCACTGGGTGAAAATTAGTGGCTGACCCACAGTGGGTATGACCAGATTTGAGAAACATGGGAACTCAGGCAGAGTGTAGGTCAGTTCTGAAAATCCAGCCGAACTATAGAGCGGTGAAAAAGAATGGCTGTGGCTGGCCCCAACCGTATAGATGGAATAAGCAGTTGAAGAATGTCCACAGTGTGATTCCATCTATTTTGAGTTCCCAGATGTGCAAACCTAAACAATGTGTTTTTAAGAATATAAATGTGGCAAAATGAATTTCTTAAAAATAAAGAAAATGACAAACATAAAATTCAGGGTGATGGTGTCCTCACTCTGAAAGTAGAGAGGGTTTGGATCAGGGAGGGGTAGACAGGAGATTACAGAATAATCATAATATCTTTCTTTTGGATTAGGTGGTGGGCATGTAGGCATTTGTTATATCATTCTTTATACCTTTCATATTTTATAACTACTCTTTTGCATGTTCAGTATTGAGGAAAGACAAAAAAGAAATACTTGCTTGGTATTTAAAGTGACATCGCACACAATAAGCCCCGTTTATTTTTGACGTTCCCTCAGTGCAGACAAAATAATGTGATTTTTTTTTAAATGACCTGGCCTTGAAAGGGGCTTAGTTAGCCCCTTTGAACTCATATCCCAAAATTCAGAGGAGTCATGTGATTAATGATCGCTTTTCCTGTGACCTTCTAAGCGCTGACATTTTTTTCCTCCTTGATCTCCAATAAATTAAGCCACAGTTGGGTGACTGTGCATATTAATAGCATTGCTCTTTTAAGCATTTATTTTCATTGTTTGTATTTTTGGGTACATTTGTGGGTTTTAGAAAAATACCTTCGGCAACCCTCTGAAAGACATAGATGGAGCATAATTTTCTTCCTGTAACCTAGAGAGAAGAGGTCAAGTGTGGCCAAGTAGGTTTACCCATCCTGTTTCTGGCTGAGTATTGATGC
Source organism: Hystrix cristata (assembly GCA_004026905.1). Classification (NCBI taxonomy): domain Eukaryota; kingdom Metazoa; phylum Chordata; class Mammalia; order Rodentia; family Hystricidae; genus Hystrix; species Hystrix cristata. The sequence goes on along the minus strand of PVJO010002853.1, from coordinate 89,317 downwards.
TGCCTGTATTTCTAATTTTTTTTAGTGTGAAATGTTCTGTAATGGCTTTACACTCTTAGAAATATATTCTAAGTCAGTTTGGTTATTATGGTGGGTAATGTTTCAGTTACCTATTGCTGCTGTAACAAACTCCCCACAATTCAGTGACCTAAAGCAGAAGTTTATTATTCATAATCATAGTCTTATGACCTGAGGTTCTCTGTCTGGGTCTTCCATGCAGTTGTTCTGTGGGTCGACTCACTGTCAGTGGACAGTTTTCACCTGGGATCTTCTGTGCAGTTGTGGTACAGTGTCAGCCAGGGCTACAGTTACCTAGGACTCAGTGACTGGAGGTTCAAGATGGCCCATTTACTTGTCTATTGGAGAAGCCGGCTGTTTGCTGGGAACTTAGCTGGGGCGACCAGCCAGAGCACCTGAGCACCTGTAGGTAACCTCTTCATATGACAGGTGTCTCACTGCATGGCAACTAGGTTTAAAGAGGAGTAGCCCCAAGGTTGAGCATCTTCCAGGGATGGAAGCCGCCAGGCTAGTTAAGAACCATGCCCTGAATTGGCATTGCATTACTTCTCTGATATATGCTGTTGGTCAAAGCAGTTAGGCCAACCCAGATTCAGTGGGTTGGAAAAATAAATTCATAAGATCGTGTAGGATGGGAGATATTATGCTGGCCATATTTGGAAAATACATTATGCTCAAGATAATCACTTCCAGAGATAGTTCATAGCTGAGATTGGTTTTGTTTCAGGGACCAAGGTTAATTTTTATTTTACAAGGCATTGGAAATGTAATAGATATTCCTTAGGGTGAGGAAAACTAGGATGCAATGGTCTGGATAAGTACCTCTTGCTTTGCTCCCAATTGCAGGCCCATGGAAGACAGCCTGTTCCTTTGGGGGCCAAGGACTTTGAATTGCTTGCTCTTCACCAGGCACCATTTTGATAGGCTTCTCTGGTGAAGGCATGGTGTAGTTATCCCCTCCCACAGATGAGTGTCTGCAGTGGGCTAGCTCCCTGCACTGGCAGTTTAACTGCTACTTTTGCCACCACCATTATTTTCCAGTAGGCTTTTGTGTTCTTATCTGAAACTTTTCTTTTTCCTTTCCTTCCCTTTCATTTTCCTTTTCCTCCTTTCCTTTCCTTCTTTTTGTGCTAGGGATTGAACCTGGTGACTTCATAGTGAGCTACAGCCACAGCTCTTTTAAAATCATTTTTATTTTGAGAGGTTTTTGCTACATCACTAAATGTCTAGGCTGAGTTCGAAGTTGCAATCTTCCTGCCTCAGCTTCCCGGAATGCTGGGATTACAGGCATGTGCCACCATGGCTGTCTTGAAATATTTCTTGAAAAGGATAATTGAAAATGTTAAATGATACCCGACTCTGGTAGCCATACTTGTATACTCATCCAGTCCATGGTCCTATACTTTTCAGTCTTTTTGTTTTTGTTTTTACTTTTCAGTCTTATCAGAGGATCTTTTTGAATTTAGACCAAATTTTTAAGCCTTTTTATCTTTACCTGTCCAACCTTGCAGAAGAATTGCAAAACTAGAGCAAAGAATTCCTATAAGTTTTTCATGCTGTGTTAACATTTAGCCACATTTGCTTGATCGTTCCCTTCCCCTAGGCACTGTCACCCATGGCTCACCTTCCCTCTTTTTAGATACTCACACAGGTGCGCGTGCATGCACAGATTTCTCCCAAAACCATCACATGGTAAGGTGCAGGCGGTATGCCCCTTCACCCCTAAGAACAATCATTCTTTTACATACCCATTGTATCATTTTGAAGGTCAGAAAATTCAACTTGGATATATTGTTACTTCATTTATAGTCTGTACTCAGCATTTTCCAGTTGTCCCACTAAGTTCTTCTGCACCATTTTCCCCCTGATCTGGGATCCAACCGAAAAAGGGTCCCACATTGTATTGAATAGTTGTTCTCATCTGTTTAGTCTCTTTTTTTTTTTTTTGACCAAAAACATGTATTGGTACATTGTATACATAATGATCACATTCATCATGGTTATTTTGTACCTGTACATGATGTATCTTGGATTTCCCTCCTCTTCCCCACCTCTTCCTTCTGTTCCCTCCTTCCCTATTTACAGCAGATTTATTCATATTTTTCCATTATTTCCCTTTCCCTTTTCCTTCCTTTTTTCCCTTCTTGCTTTTCCCCCTTCTCTCTTTCTAGTTCTCCTCTCTTTTGAATGTTATCCTCCTTTTATATAGTATCTGTTACACCTCTTTGTCCTTATTTACACTTACAATTTCTCATATCAGAGAAACAATTCGATGTATACTCGTGTCTGATTTATTTCACTTAAGAGTATGTTCTCAACGTACATTCATTTACATACAGATGTCTCTAGTTTATCCTTTTTTATGGCAGAGTAGTACTCCATTGTGTAGAAAAACCACATCTTCTTTAGCCATTCATTGGTTGTTGCGCATTTAGGTTGTTTCCAGGACTTAGCTATTACAAATTGTGTTGCTGCGAACATGGTTGTGCATATATCACTGTGGTATGATGATTTTAATTCTTCTGGGAAGATCCCCAGTAGGGGAATAGCTGGATCAAATGGAACCTCTAGTTGTAGTTTTTTGAGGAATCTCCATACTGATTTCCACAGTGGTTGGACCAGTCTACATTCCCACCAACAGTGGAGGAGGGTTCCTTTTTCCCCACAGCCCCGCCAGCACTTGTTATTGGTTTACTTTTTCATACACACAGTTCTTTCTGGAGTGAGATGGAATCTTAGCATTGTTTTGATTTGCATCTCTTGAATGACTAGTGATGTTGAACACCTTTTCATATATTTATTTGCCATTTTTATTTCTTCATCTGAGAAATGTTTATTCACTTCAGATGCCCATTTTTGGATTAGGTCTTTAAATTTGGGAGGTTTGATTTTTTTTTTAGTTCTTTGTACATTCTAGATGTTAGACCTTTCTCTGATGGATACCCTAAAAATTTTTTCCCAGTCTGTGGGTTTTTGCCCTGCTCTACTGGTGATTTCTTTTGCTGTACAAAAGCTTTTTAATAAGATGTGGTCCCAAGCACTGATTCTTTGTATTGTTTCCCGTGCAGTCTGGATTCTGTTCATAAATTTTTTCCTACCCCTGTGTCTTCGAGGGTTCTTCCTATTCTATTCTCCAGTAAATTTAGTGTTTATGTTTTAATGTTTAGATCTTTGACCCACTTCAATTTTAGTTTAGTGCACGGTGAGAGGCATGTATCTAGTTTTAGTTTTCAGCATGTGGTTAGCCAGTTTTTCCAGAACCATTTGTTAAAGAGGCTATCTTTCTTCCAGTGAGGGCATTTGGCTCCTTTGTTGCAGATGAAGTATTTGAGTGTGTTTGGAGTTGTTTCTGCATCTTCCAATCTGTTCCATTGATCCTTGGGTCTGTCTTTTTGCCAGTACCATGCTGTTTTTATCACTGTAGCTTTATAGTATAGTTTCAGGTTGGGGATTGTGATGCCCCCTGCCTTGCCCCTGTTGCCTAGGATTGCTATTCGTGGTCTCTTCTGGTTCCAGATGAAATTCATGATTGTTCTTTCTAATTCTTTGAAGTAGGTTAATGGTATTTTGATTGGAATTGCATTAAATCTGTGTAGTAATTTAGGAAGTATGGCCATTTTCACTATGTTGGGTCTTCCTACCCAGGAACATGGTATATCTTTCCATTTTCTGATATCCCTTTCAATTTCCTTTTTTTATAGTGCTGTAGTTTTTGATGTAAAGATCTTTTGCTTCCTTTGTTAGATAGATTCCTAAGTATTTCATTTTTTTGATGCAATTGTGAAAGGTATATCTTCTGTTATTTCTTTCTCAGTGAGTTTATTATTTGTAGATAGGAATGCTATTGACTTTTGGGTGTTTACTCTGTATCCGGCAATGCAACTGAATTTAGTTATTAAATCTAGAAGTTTTTTGGTGGATTTTTTTGGGTCTTCTATGCAGAGTATCATGTCATCTGCAAATAACTATAGTCTAAGTTCTTCCTTTCCTATCTTTATTCCTTTTATTTCTTTCTCTTGTCTAATTGCTCTCGCTAATGTTTCTAGAACTATGTTGAATAATAGTGGTGATAGTGGGCAACCTTGTCTTGTTCCAGATTTTAGTGTGAAAGCTTCCAGTTTCTGACCGTTTAGTATGGTATTGGCCATTGGTTTGTCATATACGGCTTTTATCAGATTTAGATATAGACCATCTATTCCTAATTTCTGTAGTGTTTTTATCATGAATGGGTGTTGGATTTTTTCAAATGCTTTTTCTGCATCTATTGAGATGATCATGTGATTTTTTGTCTTTGATTCTGTTGATATATGGTGTATTACATGTATTGATTTGGGTATGTTGAAGCATCCTTGCATCCCTGGGATGAATCCTACTTGGTTGTGGTGTATAATCTTCTTGATATTCCATTGCATTCTGTTTGCCAGTATCTTGTTGAGAATTTTTGCATCTATGTTCATTAGGGAAATTGGCCTATAGTTCTCTTTTTTGGTTGGATCCTTTTCTGGTTTTAGTATCAGGGTAATGCTTGCTTCCAGGAATGATTTTTGAAGTACTACTTCCTTTTCAATTTCATTAACGAGTTTGAGAAATAGTGTTATTAATCATCTCTGAATTTCTTGTAGAATTCAGTTGTGAAACCGTCAGGACCTGGGCTTTTCTTTGTTGGTAGGTTTTTAATTACCTCTTCAATTTCAATGGCTGATATTGGGCTATTTAGTATTTTTATCTCTTCTTGGTTTAGTTTTGGTAATTCATATGTTTCTAAGAATCTGTGTATTTCTTCAGTGTTTTCCATCTTGTTTGAGTATAGGTTGTTGAAATAAGTGCTGATGATGCTTTGGATTTCTGACGGGTCAGTTGTGACTTCACCCCTTTCATTTTTTATTGCATGGGTCTTTTCCTTCCTTTTTTGGTAAGATTGGCTAGGGGTTTGTCTATTTTGTTTAGTCTTTCAAATAACCAACTCTTTGATCCGTTGATTCTTTGTATTGTTTTCTTAGTCTCAATTGCATTGATTTCAGCTCTGCTCTTAATAATTTCCTCTCTTGTATGAGCTTTGGGTTTGATTTGTTCTTCTTTTTCTGGATGTTTGAGGTTCAACGTTAAGTTGTTTATTTGAGCTCATTCTGTCTGCCTCATGTGGGAGTTCAATGAGATAAATTTCCCCGATAGCATTGTTTTCATTGTATCCCATAGGTTCCCATATGTTGTATTGGCATTATCATTTAACTGTATAAATTGCTTAATTTCTTCGTTAATTTCTTCTGTGACTCAACTGTTGTTCAGAAGGATATTATTTAGTTTCCATGTGTTTATGTGGTTTTTTGGTTTCTGTTGCCATTGAATTCTAGTTTCATTGCACTATGGTCCGATAGTATGCGTGGGATAATTTCAATTCCCTTGCATTTACTTAAGTATCCTTTATGAGCTAGTATGTGGTCTATTTTGGAGAACGACCCATGTGCAGCTGAGAAGAATGTGTATTCCACTGTTGTAGGGTGGAACACTCTGTAGACATCTGCTAAGTCCATTTGTTCACAGCATTGATTCAGTTCTGATATTTCTTTGTTAATTTTCTGTCTAGTTGATCTGTCTATTTGTGACAGTGGGGTATTGAAGTCTCCCATTATAATTGTGTTAGTGTTTATTTGATCTTTCATGGATCTTAATATTAGTTTTATGTATTTAGGTGCACCAATATTTGGCACATAAATATTAATGATTGTTATTTCTTCCTCTTGGAGTTTTCCCTTGAGAAGTATGTAATGACCATCTTTGTCCCTCTTGATTAGTCTTGGTTTGAAGTTCACTTTGTCTGAGATTAGGATAGCTACCCCTGCTTTTTTCTGGGTTCCTGTTGCATGAAATACTGTTTTCCAGCCTTTGATTTTCAATCTATGTATTTCCTTTTGGGTTAAATGTGTCTCTTGTATGTAGCATATTGCTGGATCTTCTTTCTTGATTCATTCTGCTAGCCTATTTCTTTTGATTGGTGAGTTGAGCCCATTTACATTGATGGTTACAGCTGTTATGTATTGGTTCATCTTTGTAATAGATCTTTTCTGGTGTTGGTTCTGTGTTTCACCTCAGTTCAACTGCTTGTCTTACCTGGTGGGTTTTTACTAGTGTCCTTGTAATAATAGTTAACTGTTTCCTTTTCCAGGATATCCTTCAAGATACTTTGTAGAGGTGGTTTGGAGGTCATAAAGTTCTTCAGTTGTTCTTTGTCGTGGAAGTATCATTTCATTGTTGAATTTGAAAGATAGTTTGGCCGGGTACTTCAGTCTGGGTTGGAGATTGTTTTCTTTTAAGGCTTGAAATATTTTGCTCCAGGCTCTCCTTGATTTAAGGGTTTGTGTTGAGAAATCCACCTTGATTCTGATGGGTTTACTTTTATAGGTGATTTATTTTTTTTTCTCTAATAATTTTCAGTATTCTGTTCTTTTGCTGAATTTCTGGAATCTTGATTATTATATGTCTTGTAGATTTATTTTGGTCATGGGTAATTGGGGTTCTATTTGCCTCATTTATCTGTATATCAAGTTCTCTTCTCATGCTTGGGAAGTTTTCTGTCATTATTTCTGTAAATTTTCCTTCACTCCAGTCACTCTTATATTGTTCTTTGCATCATCTTGCAGCTGTTGTTGTGCTTTTTCATAGTCTCTAGCTATTTTTAAGAGGTCTTTCTTTTCATTGTCACTAATTGCCAATTTGTCTTCTAGGTCTGAGATTCTATCTTTATTGTCATTCAGTCGACTGTGTATACTTTCCAAGAGAGTTTTTGATTTCTTGGATATCTGTTTGGATCTGTTTCATGGGTTCCATTTCTTTGCTAAGTTGAGTGTTCAGGTTTTCCACTATCTTTCTAAGCTCCTCTGTTTTTTTTTATCTGTGTGTACCCTGAATTCACTAAGCAGGTCTTTCGTTATGATTATCATCTCTTTTTTTACTTGGGCAATTATTTCTAGTCTGATTTTCTCTATAGCCTCGCCTATCTGCTTTTTAACTTCTGGTGCTATCATATCTGAGAGTTTGATTGGGTGTCTTCTGATTTCCTCTATGTCATTGTCCTCTGTATTTGTTCTGGGTGAGCTGGGGCTCTAGTGTTGTGTTTTACTTCTATATCTTGTCATTTTCTTTGTATACATGTGTAATTCACCCCTTTTAGCTTATTCTCCGTGTTGATTTTATATTTTGTTTGTGGGAGGTTACATTAAGACAGATATCGATGCTTTTCTAGGAAAAGCCTGTTCTTATGGTTTCTTCTAGGTATATGCATTTCTTGGCTCTTACGACCTTTATGTCTCCAGAACTATCTTAAGTGACAAGGGCATGGTTGGCTCTACTTGGTATTGGTGACTTGGAAAATGGGAAGGGAGAAGAAAGTAACGAAGAAAACAACAGAAGAAAAAAAAGAAAAAAAAAGGGGGTTGAGCACAAGATAGTGTCAGTGGTATTGAGTCCTAGATTATATGCACGTTAATGGGTTTAGACCCTGCTGGTGCGCGGGCAGGTGGAAGACCAGTGTTGGAGTTGCTGGTGCAGCAGGAGTGGCCTGCACCAGCCCAGGAGGCCGGCACTCACCAGTCCGAGGTGTTCATGCAGTCTGGAGACCCATGGCGCAGTCTCTGGGACTTTGGGCAGGGCCTGTGCTGGCCCGGATGCTGGCAGTCCCCGCTCCAAGGCAGTTGCGCAAGTGGGAGGCCTGCGCTAGAGTTGCCTGCATGGCGGGTGGGGCCTGTGCCAGCCCAGGAGGCCGGCTCTCCCCAGTCCGAGGTGTTCGTGCGGTTGGGAGACCCACAGCACAGTCTCTCTGTTTAGTCTCTTTTAACCTGGTGCAATTCCTCAGCCTTTCTTTTTCATGATCTTGACATTTTTAAAGCACACAGGCCAGTTATTTTTGCAGTTATCTTTCAATTGAGATTGATCTGTTTCCTCATGGTTAGATTTAGTATGCAGGAATCCCACAGCAAGAATGTTGGGTCCTTCTCAATGGCATACACCATGATGTCAATTTGTTTCATTACTGGTAACGCCAACTTTGGTCATTGGGTTGAGGTCATGTCTGTTGGGTTTTCTGATATACAACTCTTATTTTTTCTCTCTGGGAAATAATTACATTCAGGAGGTTGGCTGAGCTGTGCTGATGAAGCCACAGACCCCTGCCCCTTCCAGGCAGTGGGTGGGCTGTGTACACCATGCTTGGAATCAAGTTGGAAAATATAGAACTAGATTCCAGGATATGGAGGAAAAAGTCCTTTGGGGTTTCGCTTTGCAGTCAATTCACGTTCAGAAGTGTGACAACGCTCTCCTGAGAGTTATTCTTGCCACTCTCCTTACAGAGACTTTTGTTCATGTTTTCTGACAGTCATGGAACTTCAGAAGGTTATATAATCCTGCCTTATGCTCCAGGAAGGCCTTCTTCTACCACCCAAACAAACCTTGTGAATCCTCTGTTGTGTTTTTATTGAACCTGAAAAACTTGAAGTGGAAGAGCTAAAAGAAAAAAAAAAGCAAGACAGAGAACAAATGACTTGGGTGCCAGCCCTGGCACTCTAATCTATTTGCATCTCTTTGGAAAAAGTCACTTATTCTCCCAGGACTTTGGATTTCCTATCAAAACTGTGGTTAATAGCAGTTTCGTACTTACCTCACTGGGTTATTGAAGTGATCAAATACACCCTGATTAGATAGATGAGAAAGTACTTCCAAATAAAATTCTGTGAAAATATAGTGAGTTCCCTTGATTAATTCATGTTTAATTTTCTTCCTTGGTCAAGAACCTATTTCCAGGAAATTAAAAAAAATTGCTTGGCCAAACTTTATTTGGCTCACAGTAGTATGTACAGAGCTAGCCAGAGAGCCGTGGGGCCTGCCAGACCAGCACTGCCTTGTTCAAGATGTTGTGCTCTTACAGGGCAGCTGGCAGGGTACTACATCTCTATAAGCAAGAGGCAAGGCAGGATGAGCAGGAAACTCTCTGTGTAGGTAAGATTGGGAACTTCTGTATTTTGATTGTATTCTATATTTTGGTCACTCACGGTTAGAAAAAATCTGACTTATCTACACTTCTCTAATTTGAAAGAGTACGTCTGTGTGTTTTGTAACTTGCTCTGTTTATTGGTCAAGGGCTGGATAGGGGAATGTAAACAAACTTCTCAAATTTTATCCCAAATAATTCACTCCTATTTCGCAGATATAAGTTATTTTTAAATGTCTGCTCATATGTGGTTGGCCCAGTTTTACTTAGAATAGAAGAACTTCATCACGTAAGATGTGAACTGAACCTCCATGTGACCGTTTTGTTAAAGCAAGTTGAAGCAAGGCTGCTCACCGCCATCCTGACTTGAGAGAGTCAGAACCACCCCCACCAGGCCAGTCAGGCCTTTTCTCCCCGGGGCCTCCTCTCCCTGGGGCAGAGCCCATGTCTGTCAGCACTGCTTAGAGAAGCCCACAATATGGGCCACCTACAACAGAGTGACAAGGGTTATGTGCATCTGACACCTTTGCTCAGTCTCACCAATGAGCCAACTCATACTTTGCTCTTTTTGGGATAGGGTGAGGGCAAGAAAGAAGAGCTGCCCAATGCCAGAAGCAGCTCTTTAATGAGTCAAGGTAGGAATATTTATACAAGGAGAAAACATTTCTGTCCACATCATCTACTACAAGATAGCAGTCTTTCCTATGGCCTCTCTCACCAAGCCTCAAATTTACCTCCTGCTCCTACACTGTTGTTGGACCAGAGGCACACACAGAATCACATGATATTCCAGGGAGTCAGTAATGTGTTTTGATCTTGGCAAAGCATTAAGTGAGTCTTTCTTAGACATCCTTGTGGTGGTTATGGCAGAGTGGGTGGTGAGTCTATAGCTCTGGGTGCCACTTATCTCAGTATCTCACTTGTTAGCTTGAGAGGGCTGGGAAGGAGTTGGGAGAGCAACACACAGGATTTCCTTGGCCTAGATGACAGCATGAAAGGGAGGTGTGACCAAGGAAAAGATTTCTGCCATATGTTTGTACATATTCTTTGAACCTAAACAGGGTTTTTTTGGTAGCTCCTTGGAAAACTGTCCTCAGTGGGGTCCTGTGAACATGAGAGAGCAGGATGGGATGGTTCCCCTTGTTAACAGTTCATCCTCCTGGGTTTTGGTTCATTCTTAGCTGTGAAGGTCATTTGGATTTTTATCCTAACACCTATTGAAACACTACCAGTATCTAATAGCTACGGAGTACCGACTCCATACCAGTTCCGAAAAGAACATCTTGGAGCCTTGATGACCCCAAACCCATGATTCCCCACAATTACAACACAAAGAGTTAGAGAAGGGTTGTAAGGAGTGGAGTCGTATGTGGGCTCAAACCCCAGCTCCATCTCATAGTCATTTAACCTTTGGAAATCATTTAACCTTGGAAATCATTTAACCTTTCTAAGCTGGATTTCATCATCTGTAAAGTAACAATGGTACCTCCATCATACTCTTTTTTAGTGACTAAAACACACACACATATACACATATGTGTACAAATACACACACTTAGCACTGTGGGAGTATGTGGACAGCACTCAGTAAACATGAATAGGAATGTGGAATGTGTTAATGGAGATGTAAGCTCCAAATGATCAGGAGAGGGATACCAGTTTGACCCTGTCCATTAAACTCATCAATTTAAGGACTTGTGTGCTGAATCATAGAGGTGCTCATATATTACCTCTCAAGCCAAGGCTCTCAGGAGTTCATAAGTGTGCCTCAAGGTCACTGTAGGAATTAGACACTACTCCTATGGCCAGAGCAGTTCCACTTATATCTGAGGGACAAAGTGGAATGTGTCTCCTCTTAGAGTTTTTCAACTGAGGACAATCTTGTCATTGAAGGATGATTTGGAAATATCTGGAAGCATTTGTGGTTGTTATAACGCAGAGAGGGGGTCTGATTGTTACTGGCCCTTACTAGTTGAATGCCAGGGATGCTACTCAACATCCTAGGGTGCACAGGACAGCCACCCATGAGACAGAACACTGTAACCCCAAATGTCAGTTGAAAAAGCATACTCTACATTCAAATGCAAGTCATGAGGCAAAGGGACTCTGTGCATAATTTTTCTTTGATAAGAGAGTCTAGGAAAATAAATGCACATTGAGACCATAATATTAAGTGAAATAAATCAGACATGCAAGCTTAAGTATTATATGGTTTCTTTAATAGGAGAAACACAAAATATAAGTAAAAAGCAAAATAAATGATAGATAATAGGAAATAGGTATGTAGATCTTTTCAAAAGAAAAGGGGCCCAAGAAATGGAGGGGGTTGGGAGGGAAAGGTGGGAAAGGGGATGAAAAAAGAATTAAGATGTGTTACATACATGTGTCAACTCCCCGCAAGGAATGTAATCATTATGTTCTGCAAACATGTACTAATAAAAAGAAATTGAAGAAAATAAAGAAAAAAGTATGCGGAATTTAAAAAAAAGAGTCTAGGAAAAAAGAAAATGGGAGTTATGTAGTGCATCTAAAAACCACCTGGTTTTTGTAGGTAAATGGATGCAACTTGTGTACATAATATTAAGTGAAATAAGTCAGACACACTATATATGAGTAGGGAGAAGTTTAAATACTTCCCCAAATTGCCTATTCCATCATTTCAAAATGTTGTAATATATATGCTAATTTGTTTCATTTACCCTACTAGTTTATCTTCATTTATTGGAAAGAAAGTTTCGTGTTGTTATCTGTTTCTTCTTTGTACAAATCTCTTTGGTCTGTGTCTTGTGCTCTAAGTAACTACTTTGAAGATTATGACACGCAGTACCTTAATTATTGTTAGTCTATTATTTCGTTATGAAATTTTGTTTTATTTTTTTCATAAAAAAATAAGTCATCTGAACAGCTACATCCATCAGGAATTGTGGGGAAACCTGAGTGTAGAGCCTGAGCCAGCTCAGCCCAAGGGTAGAAGAACATTTGTGCAAAGTCAAAGTACTGTCTACATAGACAAAGCGCTGTGGGTCCTGGGTGACTCCAGGCCTCTGGGAAGTCTGTTTGGCCAATATGAAGAAATTCTTCCGGGGGTAGAGGTGCCCGCTGGGAGGGAGACTGCCATGGGACGGATGAAGAGCCCACCCATGCAAGTTTGATCCAGACCGGTTTTCCATTACTAAAATGGTTGATAGTGAAATGACTGGGTTTTAGAAATTCAGATCATGTTAAAGAAGTATTCAGTGTATCCAGGAATCACCTATTTTCCACCACTATGTGGCCCTCTTCCTGGCAGTGACTGAGAAAAGGTGCTCTCTTGGGCACCATGAGCTAGGCTTTTAGCATGAGAACCTCACCAGAAACTGGCCTTTGCCTTGTCCAATCCACATACCACTTGACTGCTGTTTTCTAGCTCACGACCAAGTTTATCATATTTTTTACCATAATACCGGGATCTGATTAAGTAACCCTTTAAGCCTCTGGTGAGAAATTGGCCTTAAATAATAGGCTGTGTTGCCATTTTTATTGCTGTTTTTATAGATCAAAAACAGTTGGATAGAACTTCTGGGAAGATGGTGAATAAAAAACAGTTGGATATTAACAATTCTATGTGGTTCAACCTGCTACATGATTGAAACTAATAATTTGTAATTATATACCAATTACTTTATATCTTTCCTGTACTTCCTGTAGACATGCCTGCAAAGCCCTGGGTAACTTGACATCTCAGACTCAGCTGTTGTCATGTCCTCACCACCTACCACTCACCAGTATCTAAGCCTAAACTGTCACAGCTTTAACAGACCTTCTGCATTTTAACAAAGTGGTGCTTTCCTGGGCAGCTTGTTTTCACCTTCTACACTTGCCCAGTAGGGAGGAGAGAGATTCTTTTAAACCTAAGAACCTCCAAAAAGTACCCTCTCACCCCACCTCTTGGCTGACTTTCTTTCTCAGCATTTAAAAAGGAACTGGGAACAATGAAGTGAAATAAACCAGACACAAAGGGACAAATACTGTGTGATTCCACTTATATGAGGTACCTGAAATAGTCAATTTCACAGAGACAAAAAGTAGAACGGTGGTTACCAGAGTCTGGGGCAGGGAGAGGAATGGGGAATTGTTGCTTAATGGAGATGGATGGTGATGATGGTAACACAATAATGTGATGTATTTAATGCCACTGAACTTAAACACCTTAAAATGGTTAAGATGGTAAATTTTATGTTATATTTATTTTATCTCAATTTTTTAAAAGGAGCCAGTGCATCTATTGCCATATGGTGACACCAGATCCAATCTTGGTGTTCATCTAAAAAGAGGTGGTAGGAAAATACATAACACTTCAGGTTTGTTTGGATTACAGTTTTGGTGGCAGGGAAATTCAAGAGCATGGCACCAGTATCACTTGGGCTTCTGGTGAGGGGTTCATACTGTATCATCTCATGATGGAAAAGCAGAAGGGAAGAGGGCACATGTGGAAGAGCATGGGTGTGATAATAAGACAGAAGGGATTCTTGTGGTAAATAATCCTGTCCCAAGAGACGTAATTCACTCCCAAGAGACCTAATCCAACCTCAGAGAACTAACTCAATCTCTCCAGAAAGACGTTAATCCACTCACTAGGGTAGTGCCCCCATGACCTAATCGGTGTGCACTAGGCCCCACGTCTTAAATAGGCCCACCACCTCTCACTGTCCCTGTACTGGGGACTGGTCTCTGAGTATATGAACCTTTGAGAGACAGATCATTTCCCAACCATATCACTATCCTTATGTTGTCATCAAACATAAGTGAGATTAGGACCTGGCATCACCAGCTGGGTTTCTACCAGGACTGTCTTACAGATACCATATGTTCGTATTAGGGTGAGAGTACTTTTGAAGCCTTATTCATTTTGGGTGCTGGGGATCAAATCCAGGCCTATATGTACTAGGCAAGTACTCTTCCAACTTAGCTACTTCCTCGGCCTACTTTAGAGACTTTAGTGTGTACTAACTTTATATTTGGTCTTCTCAAATGATGAAATTGTTCAGCCTTTTGGAGCCCTGTGTTTTATGAACAAATTTCTGTGGTCAGGTCCATTAATCACCTTATGCCTTGTCTTTGGTTTTCCAGAACAACTTCAAAAGCATATCCACAGTCTCCAAAGACTGTGAAGCCACCATACCAAGGATCTCCTGTGAGGTACCGCTTTCCGCCCATTCCCAGCCAAGAAACACTCAAGAAGAAAGCAGAGAAGGAGAAGACCAATAAAGAAAGGGAAAGTGCTTCAGGTCCACAGGCTGCTGGCCCACACAGAGAGGAAATCTCAGAGAAGCACGTGGCAGACAAGCAGGCCACCGAGAAGCACAAGGCAGACAAACACGCTACCGAGAAGCACGTGGCAGACAAGCAGGCCACCGAGAAGCACAAGGCAGACAAACACGCTACCGAAAAGCACGTGGCAGACAAGCAGGCCACCGAGAAGCACAAGGCAGACAAACATGCTACCGAGAAGCACGTGGCAGACAAGCAGGCCACTGAGAAGCACAAGGCAGACAAACATGCTACTGAGAAGCATGTGGCAGACAAGCAGGCCACCGAGAAGCATGTGGTGGAGAAGCATGTGGCGGACAAGCATGCCACTGAGAAGCATGCTACTCCAGGAGGGAAGGCCGAGAGCAGTGCAGGTAGACTTTCTTTGTTGATGCTGACACTGGGTGGTGGCTTTCCAAAGATGGCTCTCCCTGACCCAATCTACTTGCCATTCTCTTGTGTTTAGGGCAGGGGTGGTGGTTTCTCTGGGATAACGACATCCCCTTGTAGTCCTTTTATCTGGCTTGCTTGTTGCTCCTAAGACCTTCCCCACCATCCCCTGGAGGAGGAGACCTTGGGGCTGATTCCTCTTATGGCTGTGGAAACTCAGAAGTGCCGAGTAGGGCAAGTTGCAACCAGCCAGTGTCTGCACATCCCACAAGAGAAGGTCTTCCTTCAGTTCTTAAAGTCTCTGTGATACAGTGACATTGCCCAGATGGTGGCTCCTGGGGGACTTGCTTGTGATTCTGTTTTTCCTTCTCAGCTGTCCACCACCCTGTACTGTGGAATGACTGCAGCCAGGGTCTCAGCTGGCCTATCACAGCTTCCGCCCAGTGGCTAATGGTCACACTGTCTTGGCAGCATTGAATTGTTAGAGTCTGAGTGGCAGCTGCTGTATGTGTAGAATCATTACCCGTATGTTCTTTTATCTTGATCTCATCTTCTTGCTGCCTCTTTTCTGACATAGCCTCAGGGAAGCCCACAGCAGGCACCACTGATGCAGGAGAGGCTGCAAAGATTCTGGCTGAAAAGAGACGACAGGCTCGGCTGCAGAAGGAACAGGAGGAGCAAGAACGACTGGAGAAGGAAGAGCAGGAGAGGTATGCAAGCGCTCAGAACTTCAGCAGGATCTTGTGTAAAAGAGCGGAATCTTGTGTAAAAGAGCAACTTGCCTTTCTTTTTACGATTTTGGCATTGCTAAAACCTAAGCAGAAGTGTAATGGACTGCATCTTCTGTTCAACATAATTAACACAGGTGGAACTTTGTTCTTTTCAGAGGGCCTGGAAACTTGTAGGGGTTGGATCTAAATCTTACAGGCAACTTCCCTTTCTCCTCTTGGTCTTGAAGACCAGGCAGCCCTCATAGAGCTATCAGGAGAATGTGAGCTATGGAATGAGGCTGTCTCAGGGAAGACAGAAGGTTCTGGATGTAGAGAACTTGCTTCTGCTTCTCAAATTGTTTTCTCTCCCAAATTATACTAACTTATACCCCAGAGTAAGAGTGAAAAGAGTTGGACAGAACCCTGTAGATGATGGGGTGGGGGAGCCAAGCTCATAGCCCATGAATAATGAGCTGTGGGGAAGTCCTGTCCTGGAGTAAGATAAAACCTGTAACTGCAGTGGTCCTTAAACTTTGGAGGGTGTCAAAATCATCCAGAGAACACGTTGAAGATGCCTGATCTAAGCCCTGCTCTGTTTTAGCAGCTCACCAGTGCTTGAGAACCACTGTGGTGATAGTGCCAGGGCACTTTTTCACAATACAGTCCTGCCTTTTCTGCTCTTTGTATTCAGAGAGGGACTATGTAGTAAAGGACAAGGTTGATTTTATTGACAAAGGAAACTCTTAAGCTAATCACAGAGTGCAGCCTAGTGCTGTTTAGTTAGAGTGAACATGACAGGAAGCAATCAGTGTTGTGGCACTTGAAGGCCAGCACTGAATTTAAATTAATAAATAGTAAGATAGTCTTGATCCTTTAGTAACCTTGAAAGTCTTTGTGATCTCTGATTACAGGTTTGCTGGTCTAATTTTATGGCGGGGGCAGTACTGAGGATTGAACACAGGGCCTTCACACTGAGCTGCATCCCCAGCCTACTTTTTTTTTATTATCTGTTTTGAGACAGGGTTTCACTAAGGCACTGAGTGAGGCTACCCAGATAAGGCTCAAACTTGGCGATTGTCCTGCCTCAGCCTCCCTGGGTGCTGGGATTACTGGTGCCTGCCACCACACCTGGCTTGATATGATTTTTAAAAGGGGTGAGATCTTCCTAATTCCTTCTTCAATTCTGGGCTTCTGTGATTATTTTCTCACTGTAGCCTTTCGGTTAATGACAGTAGATCTTGTTCTGTTGAGTGGTGTGTTCAGGTTTGTTTGGGTGAGCCATAGGTCACGTGAAGGGAGCTCACAGGAGATGATGAATCACAGGACTCAAATGACAGGCCTTGGTAATTGCAGGCCTGGAGGTCAGGCATGCTCTGAGCAAATGAGTGATATGATGGCTGCTATATGCTTAGGAGAGGGAAGTTCTCTACCTTCTAGCCACCATCCTTTCTCTTACATTACTAGCCCAGCTCCTGAAAATTGATTATACTTCCTATCTTTGTTTCCTCAACTCACGCTTACTCTTTAAGCCTTATACCCACTCTTCCTCCTAATCGCCAGACTCCTGAATCTCATCTATCCACTCCTCATCCTTTAAATGTTGTCTCAGCTTCCAGCCCTCAGTTTCTGATCACCTTCTCACCTGACAAGTCCTCTCTAAACAGTACTGCTCCCTTCTGCTCTGCAATTGTCCCTACACACTACTAGCTTCCTCTGGCTTCAAAAGATTTAGGGTTCATATTTCATATAACAGTCACATGTTGAGTTTTAGGTGTGTTAAATCAACTGTACTGTCATCTCCTTTCCTACCTTCTTTATCCTTTTGCCTTGTTTTATCTTCTGTTTCTGAAGCTAATTGCATCTTGCTGTGTAAACTTTCTAGACTTTCTGGAATAAGGGAGGTACTAGATAACACATGCCTCCAAAGACCACTGAATCTGTGCCTGTGGCCTGGTCTCTGTCCAGGGCTGTATACCCTAGTACCATAGCCTCTAGGCGTATGTGGATACTGAAAGTAGGTTGGAGAACATTTGCTTCTTCAGCCACAGTAGCCACATTTCAGTACTCAGTAGCTAGATGTGGCTAGTACCTATTGCAGTGGGCAACACAATTCTATAGAATGTTTTCCTCATCACAGAAAGTTCTGTTGGATAGCACTTGTCTAGAACCTAGAGACTGTACAGCTGATCATGTTTTCACTTGAGTGTGCCTGGATTTATCTCAAATTCAGCAACTCTAAAGCATAATTTAATATCTTTCACCAAAACTTGCTTTTCCTTTTACAAGTTCTGTGCCCCCATTTATCCCAGCACCCAAGTCAGAAGTCTCACTCTCGACTGTTTTCTTTCCATCCTCCACATATCCCATCAGTTATCAGGTCAGTCCTCATTAGCTGGGTCTGACCTGGACTGTCTGTGGCATCCCAACTGAGTGCCTTGCTCCTGGTCTCCCAGAGCTTGTCCACCTTCCATGCTGTGTCCACAGTGACCTTTCTCAAATAAATGTGATTGTCCTGCTGCTGTCTTTTAACGAGCTAGTAACTCCCCTGCCATAGGATCCATCTAGACCCATCCATAGGCCTTGAAGGCCTATCATGAACTAACTGCTCCCTGCCTATTTTAGTTACTTTTCTCTCGTTGCTGAGACAAAATACCCAATACCCAAAGTTAGGGGAAGAAAGGTTTATTTAGTTCACAGTTTGTAGAGGTTTCAGTCTACAATCAACTGGATCCAAGGCAGGGTGACATAGTAGAAGGCAGAAGGCGGCAAGGTAAGCCAGCAAGGGGGCCTACGCAGCTACTTTCTGTCCCTTATATCTTATTCAGTCTGCCAGGATTAGGGTGGTGCCAAGCCAATCAGTGGACTGATTTAGTAATCACACGCCCTTAATCCCAGCATTGCACACTATGGATTCAGCCACCTCTGAAAACGCCCCACCTATGACGCCATGAGGCTTTGGGGGACCATCTAGACACAAACCATAACACTGCCTTTCTATCTACTTTCCGTCTAGGCTGAAGCCTGAAAATCTCTCTGACATTCCCCCATCACACAGCTCCATACCTCCAAAGTTTTGTTTTTACTTGCTCCTACATAGACTCATGCTCCTTCTTGCCAGATGTCTTTTCTTAAACTGCAGGTCAAACTCACTCCTCTGTAGCCCTGTACTGGTGAAAGAACTGACCTCCCCCATTCTTCATCCTTTCTGATCTAAGCTGTTACCTGACTAACAGGCACCAGCCTCTGTATTTATAGGCTCCTTTCCCCCTGGTTAGCATCCTAATAGGCTGGGCTACGGTCTTTGGATTGCTGGTGCCTGGTGCTCAATAAATGTATGAGAAAGGAAGACAAGGAGGAAGAGGCTTGATTAAGAAACCATAGCAGTAACAGGTGAAGCAGACACAAGGCTAAAGTAATATGGTGAAGGCAAACCAAGAAAGGGAGTCTACAGACTTGTGTAACTCAAAAGAAGTGGGCGGATTTAAAGTTGATGCTAAGGTTTGATTCAAAGGACTTAGGAGAATGGTATACCCAATAACAGATAATGGAGGGGCGGAAGGAATTGGTTTTAAAGAATAAAAATTATCTGTTTGATATTAGATAAACTAAGTTTAAGGTACCTATAGAATACCTAGGTGATTAGAAATGGAATTGAAACCTGGGGCTGACCTGGACAAAAATGAGACTAAATATTTGACCCGAAATCAGTTTTCCTTTTTCTTGCCAGAATGTGAAACTTTGCATAGCACCATGTGCAAGGTGAGAAAGGAAAGTACCAGACATCCTGGGGCTGGAACACAGCGGATACCTCTTGGAATAAGATCATCTTTGCATCTGTTTTGTGCTTAGAGTTAGTAGTTAAAACTACAGAAATGTGATTGCCAGTTGAGAGAATATAGAGAAAAATAAAAATACTTGAGCCAAACTGTGGAAAGCCCAATTATTGTCACCAGCTGGTGAGAGAAGCATCATCCAAATCAGGGATGGGGAAGACTTCCCTTAATAGAAGGGCTGACCAAGAGTCTGAACAATGATCCCCTAAGAAGAAGAGCAAAGCTGTTCCAGTCACAACTAGCAGTGACATCAAAGATCTCTCAGAAACACAAAAAACAAGCCCAGCATTTGGGCTTGGGATGGCCCGAGATGTACAGTGGGATTCTTGATGTTGGAACAAGCAGTCTTAGACTCTGCATCTACTCTGGGCAACACACTGATAAGTCACTCCTTTATGGCATAAGAAGCTGAAGTAACTGCTAGAGGCCCAAATCAAAGAATATTCAGGCAAGGCAGCCCCGTGAATAAGGTCACTTAGCCAGGCTGAAGCTTGGTGTCCAAGTGAGGCCCTGTTCCTAGAGTTGTGGGCAGAGGTCCCAGGACTGTTCAGACCTGGCTTCTTGCCAGCTGAGCCTCCAGGTGGCAGGTAGTTTTGGTATGAGGTAGAGCAGGCAAGAGCCCTCTGAATGGGCTTGGGCTGCAGGGCAGGGCAGCAGCCAGGGTAAGGGTGAGCCAGGAAAACACAGCCACTCTTGGCACAGGGTTATAGAAAGAGGCCTTGTGGGAGGGATGGTCAGGCTATCACACCTGTGAGACATGTCCAGGCTGAGGAAAGACTGCTGGGCTTGGGATTTAGGAGATGAGCAGAGATTTGTGGAGGGAAATTATTAAGAATATGGATAGAGGCCCTGAGTGTAACCTGGCCATTCCATGGTCACAAGTGGAAGGCAGGTAGAGGACCAAGGAGGGTGGCTTGGGATGCTTGAGACTTCCATGTTTTTGCAGCACATGGAAAGGTGCTTGTAGAAAGGTGCAGCTGGCATTGGAAGGCAGAGGGGCTAGCAGGAAGAACATGGAGCTACCGGGAGGGTGTGGACTTCATAGTACAGGTGATGGCATTTGCAGGCATTTGCATCTAAGCAGGGGAAGAAAAGGGAAATTTTCTCAGCAATAATGCCAGAAAGGAGTGAAGTTTAAGAAGCTCAAACCAGGTGACCTTGGTCGTCTTTATAAAATGGTTGGTTGTTGTCCTGAACAAAGAATTGGTCAAGATCTGTGCAAAAGGTAGTCAGGTTTTACATTTATTAAAGGTATTAAAGGTAGGGAAAAAAGCATGCTATGCAGAGTGAGAATGGGCCACTCCATGAACTGATTTTTAAAAATGTGAGAAAGGCAGCGTTATGTGATTTTTAAAAATTCAAACACATCTATAGAAATATCATTTTATATTTGAACAAATATTAAAGAAAGACTGCACTTAATGTGGAATTACTAGGAATATCAGGTGCTAATAGAAATGGAGGGTTAGATACTCAACTGTCAAAAAAATGACACATAGTTCCTGTTTATTACACTCTCTTCTGCATAACTAGAAAATAGAGGTTCCATGAATCACTCGTTTAAGTCAAGTGGTGTATGTGCAAAAGGCCATGTGAGGTAAAACAACTTCTGATTCTTCAGTCAGTCATCCATTTATAAAACATACATCCCATATATAAAGTGCAGCATCTGTTCTGGTTTAATCAAATCAGTGTGCCATCCATTCACATCCATGCCTACCCTTCCTCTTAGAGTTTTTGTTTGTTTGTTTGTTTTTAATTATACAATAAAACCAGTTAATCTTCAAAAAATGGCTGGTGATTCCATGAACTAAGGAGGAGGATCAAGATGGAGAAAAGGTGGCAATTCGAACTGTCCATAGGGGATCCAAAGGATGGGATAAAAATGTGTCATCCAAGACTGAGGCACACATAACAAGTCAGCTTTGTTTGTGCTTTTCTCCAACCAATGCTGGGTTGTCCAGGAAGGGCACGAGTGGTCCTGGGGGCCGCCTGGGCCTGGCGTTGGGCAACAGAATGACCTCCATGACATGATAGAAATGCTCAAGAGGGAATCAGATGCCTGCGGTGGGGCACTGAGAGAAAAGGGAAGCAGATGCAAGTTGACTATACGGTACACTCCAGGGCAGATCATCAGAAAAAGAGGCAGAAAGATGGAGTGAGATCAGATCAAAGAAGGTTAATGATGGAAGCTAAGCTTTTCTTTAAAATGAAAACTTTTAAACAATAGGAACAGTGAAACTCACATACTCATGTGTAAAATTAAACAGTTAATAGCCGAGCACATGTAATGATGTAAGATGTGACAGGGTAGAACAGAAGAGGCAGTGAAATGCTAGAGGTTAAGAAACAGGGGCCATTATATGAATACTCTCACCAGTGGCCAGTAACAGGGACAAAAGCTGCGTCAGCCAAATGCTAACAGTACACTTTTCCGGTGCTTTTGACTTACTCCATGACAAAGGGAGAAGTGGACTTGGAGGGTAACGGCAAGAACGGAAGGCGTGGCATAACTACCCACAAGTCTTGTGAACTCTGGAGGGAACTCAGTAATGATGGCGAAGGTGGTGGGCTGAGGGTGGCCTACAGCAGAGGCCAGTAGGGAAAAGGATGAAATAATGATCTCTCTGATTCCTTAAGCAGGGAGAGAAAAGGATGTTCATATTTGGAGAGGATTATGAAGGACCTGGATTCACACAGTGAAAGCCTCTGTGTGTGTGTGTGTGTGTGTGTGTGTGTGTTTGTGTGTGTGTTTTGCCAGTTTTCACCTACTTTGGGGGAAGCAAAGTATGGTTAAGGGAGAATTTTGTCTGTAGAAGACAGAATTCTCATGAAGGCACCGTGAAAAGATAAGCAGCGGCTGATGGACCTACAGGGAAGATTTGTTTTGGGTGCTAATGCGGATTATGGAGATATAGGGGCCATCGAGTGTTACTGCAGGTGTGCACCCAGATACTTCAAAGTCCTAATGTTAAAAATGGAAGAAGCAGTGGGTTTTAGGGTCCTGAAGATGAAGATAACAGGTCCTTTTTGAAGTAATTTCTATGTTAATTCACATATTATATATCCTTAGTGTTTTAACTTCTTTGGGTCAATTACTACTGCCTTTTTAAAAAAAAGGGATAAGAAATGAAGCAGTGCTCTGACTAGCATTTGGATAAATCTTGTTATTAACACATTTTTAACAATCCTGTATTGGAAATAATACCAAGTGTTTCATTATAAAATCTAAAAAAAATAGGAGTTTCTTTGTGACTAGGCCCCAAAATGCTCTTCTATAGAATAGCTATTAATTTTAGTTTCTCCACAGTGCTTCCAGGCACTTCAGCCTCTGCTGGCATAGAGTATGTTACTCTGCACTGTTGTCTTGGGCTAATGCCTTTATATATTTCTTCACCTTTCGAAATATTTCTTTAGTGAGACATAGGCTATTTGCATGATTCCTGAAGCTGACCATTAGGATGGAAGGACTGTCTGTCTTGATCTTTTTGTAACAGCACCTCAGTAAGTCAGTGACACATGCTTCCAAATGAAGGTAATTTCTGAAAAACATAGATTTGTAGATGCACTTAAACGGACTTTGGGGTTGGAGAGAGGATTCATTTTAAATTGTAAAACTAATGTTTAACAATATTCCAGGGCCAGGCGTATAGATGCATTATCTCAATTCTCATAATATGCCATGGAGCAGTTGTATAGCTACATATTCCCATTTTAAAATGGGCATCAGAAATGTTGAATGACTTTCCAAGTGTCACATGACAAGTGGCACAGTCAGAATGGAATGTGAGTCTTGCCCGTAGTTTACATTGCCTGTGACTACCCAAGGGAAGTGACAAACTTGTAAGCAGGAAGAACATTAGCTATTTAAAAACAAGCTTTTAGACTTTACAGAATTTTCCCTTGCTGCTTTTGATTTTTTGGTTGTTGTTGTATTTTTGAGACATGGTCTCTCTGTGTAGTTCAGGCTGGCCTTGAACTCACTGTGTATCCCAGGCTGGCCTCAAATTTATAGCCAATCTTCCTGCATCAGCCTCCTGAGTGCTAGGATTACAGGCATGTGCCACCACGCCTGGTTCTCCCTCAATGCTTTAGAGCTCTTTATCATTATATCACTCATCTGTGGATAAAAATATTTAAATGTCTCTTTTATATAGCAGAGACTAAAAGCTAAAATAGACTTTTAAAGATTGCCAAAATAAATGGAAAATAGGTGTTTTAGTTTCTGTATTAAACATCGAGTTTCTATTGAACGTTTTCTTCTACTGGCTCCTTCAGAAGTCACATAGGAATTAGAACCCAAAGTAAACTTTTTGAGCTTGTGGTCACCGCTCTTAAATTGCTGACTGGCACAATACAGCATTTCCCAGTTTTTCTAGCTTTAATTGATTTTAATTTTTTGTGCTTAGTTTTTTAAAAAAAATGTTATTAGATAAAAATGGAGACTGGTTGCCAGTGTCATCACTGTCATTTATAGTGATGAAGCCATTATATTAGGCATCACAGAGCAATATGTTGTTGTTAGTCTTTGTCTTACAAACTTTCAAGTCAAGCCTGGTTAGTATTTTTTGGTAAACATACAGACTGGAATGGATTTCTGGGAAGGATGGGTCATTGTATTACATGGTTACGAATTCAAATGCATGTGTTTGTTAACGTGCCGAGCATTACCCACCACTGTTAGCTCATGGTTCTTTGGCAGTTTGCCTTTTGAACATGTCTTCTTCTGACAATGATTATGTTCTCAAAAGGCGAGAGAAAGAGGAATTGAAAAGAAAGGCAGAGGAGGAAAGACAGCGCCTAGAAGAAGAAGCCCGTGAGCGAGAAGAGGAAAAGAAGCGCCAGGAAGAAGAAGAAAAAAGAAAGGCAGGAGAGGAGGCCAAGCGGAAGGCTAAGGAGGAGCTGTTGTTGAAAGAGAAACAAGAAAAGGAAAAGCAAGAAAAAGAAAAGCAAGAAAAAGCCATGATTGAAAAGCAGGTACTGTCTGAGTCCTCAGATTGACTTCTTTGTTTTGTTTTTCAAGAGCGTTAGTTAATATTGGGTGAAATTCCTTAAATTTGAATGACTCATAATAGTTACTTAAAGATTTTTTCTTAAACTGTCATTAAATATAAGTTACTTGGGACAAGTTTGCTACCCCAAAGGTAGACCCTGAGATAAAAGAATTTGGGTGCCAGTGGTTTTTTTGAGAGGGGATTGCATGAAGCTAGTAGGGGAACGAGAGAACATAGTAAGGCAAATTAATGAGGGGGTTACTGTGGGCAACTGGAACTCAATACTGTTGGGATCCTCTGAGAGATCAGGGATCGTGCTTTAAAATCATCCCTCTGAGAAATGAGGAATCTGAACAGTTTATCTGCCAACACTGCCCTGGTTGTGGAATGTTGCTCCTCGGGGAATTAACTCCTGGAAACTTTTGGCCCACAGACAGAGACTTCGGCCACATAAGAGAACTGTTTGCAGATGATCTATCTGCATGGTGGGCTGAGGTATGTGGATAAAGCCCACCACACCTGCTATGTCATAAAGCAGGTTGTGTAAATCCACACTGCGTATGAGAGGGTAGATGATGGGGAGAAACAACTTGTGCAAAACCCAGAGAACTACTATAGTGTTTTCTTAGCTTTCTAAAGCCTGTACCTTGGTTTACCTGTTTCTTTCAGAAAGAAGCAGCAGAAGCAAAGGCCCAGGAGGCAGCTAAACAGATGCGTCTAGAAAGAGAACAGATCATGCTGCAGATTGAGCAGGAGCGACTGGAGAGGAAAAAGGTAAGGGCTGAGGGATCAGGAGGACCTAGAATGAAGGCGAGGCAGGAACAGGAAGTAAATCCAGCTCTGTTCTGCAGTGATTGGGTAGAGTGCTCTTAGAATTGTCATTTAGGTCAGTTTCATGGATAGTGTTGTTCACGTCTTCTGTATCTTTGATTTGTGTCACCTTGTTCTGTCAGTTACTGAGAGAAGAGTAGTGTGGAGGTCCATCTACGATTATGGATTTGTCCATTTTTCCTCTCAGGTCTGTCAGTTTTTGTTTTATATATTTGAAACCCTGTTTTTAATTGAATGTATATTTTAGACTTAAATTTTCCTGCTGAATTGACCCCTTTATTATAAAATGTCCTTCTTAACTTTAATATTTCTTTAAAAATCTGCTTTGACAGCCTTTTTATGATTAGTGTCTGCATGGTAAATCTTTTTCCATCTTTTTACTTTGAACCTATGTGTGTGCCCTTATAATGAGGGTCTGTTGTAATAGCATATAGTTAGGACTTACTATTATAATCCAGTTTGATTGTCTTTGTCTTTTAATTGGAGTGTTTAGTCCCTTTACTCTTACTGTACTTATGGTTAAAGTTGGGTTTAAAGAGACTGATCATAAGGGTCTACTCTTGCGATGTCTTAGGTCAAGGATGGCGAACCTTTTAGAGCTTTCAGTGATACAAACAGGCCTGCTGCGGCACACACGCCATAGGTTCGCCACCACTGGGCTCCACCTGGGCTTTGCGTTCCTGCAGGCCTGGGAGCCAGGCGACCAGCCTGTGGTCTTCCCTCCAAGCCTCAGCTTAGAGTATCAAGGGTGATACTCTTGAATGATGGGTGGTGATTTGTTGACTTACAGGAAACCTAAGAAGAGGAAAAAAAGATGCAATATAAATTGAATTTTGATTCTAGCTATGCACTGGGGCACTTCACTTGACATTGTGCATAGGCCAGAGGTTGACATCTGCAAAACCAATGGAAAACTTTTCTGTACTCATTATCCTTTGCTAACATTTGACTTTTACAAGTTTTCTGAGCAATGTGAAATTTAATGTAGACCCAACTACTTTTTTAGGCTTTTGGTCTTACAGTCCTCTTGCCTTTTGTTTCCAGAGAATAGATGAAATCATGAAGAGAACAAGGAAGAGTGACGTGTCTCCAGAAGTGAAGGTAAGGACTTCAGATGGCCATTGTGCTGAGTGGAAAAAACAGCAGGATACATTCAGTGAAGCTGCAGGCCTTGAAGAGAATTAGCCAGGAAAAATGGACTCTTCCTGTGCTATTCCTGGCTAGGTCAAAGAAGATAAGGGTCCTGAAAGGAAAGAGGAGCTTCAGAGATGGAGCAAGTGAAAGATTTCCTCAGAGCAGTGGGGTGGGGATGCAGGGAGAGGCACAGTAGTCCATGAATACAAAAGAGGATGGTGACATATTAATGAGGGGAACACAGCTGAAGAGTCAAAGGCTTACTGGGAACTAGGCCGACGGCCCAGCAGGACTCCAAATAGCTTCTGATGCTTTAAAACCACACTTGTTTTACTATGCAATGTCAGCCTTCCCTCTTTTTCATCTACCCTCAATTTTCAGAAAGAAGACCCTAAAGTAGAGATTCAGCCTATTGTGCGTGTGGAAAATAAGATAAAACCGGTTGTCCCCAACAAAATAGGTAAGTGTGCTTGGGCTGGTCCTTTCAGCAGCGAAGGTTCATAAAGCTTCCTGCAGAGGAAAGCACACATGGGTCCCAAGAGTGTGACTGCCCGCAGTTTCCCTTCCTGGGGCATCTCTAGCACAGATGCATTTAGAAAACCGCTGGCTTCCTCAGTTACTCTGCTGATCCCGGCATGGAGGGCATGTGTCTGCTGGCCCACAGTGCTTTCCAAGGAGCGTAACTGCTGATCAGGGGTTCTGAAGACCCTGCTCTGCTCTTCTACTGGGGCCTTGCAGACAGCGTTAATGTTGTCTGTCTTCTCTTCCACTGTGTGAAGGTGATTATGAGGGGTTATTGGTGATTCTTTTCACAAAAGATGTTGCATTTGAAGCAGAGAATTTAGTTAATTACTTTGTTATGTGTTTCCTGTTATTTCATTGTTTTGGATATTTTATGATTCACATGAGGATTCTGTTTTCTTGATCAGAACTCAATAGATTGAACACATGTCAGGAAATTAATGGCATGGGGCACACTGCCCCCGAAGCTTTTCCCCAAGATGTTTTCTCTAATGGGCTTAAACCAGTTGGGGGACTTGTTCATCTGGATGCCCTTGATGGAAAATCAAACAGTCTGGATGATTCAACTGAAGAGGTTCAGTCTATGGATGTGAGGTATGTTAGTTTCTTTTGCATTTAAGCTGTATCTCTTGTCCAAACCCTGTCACAGTCTTTTAGTTAGTTTCTTCAGCTTTTACACAACCCAGTCACCTAAAGCTGGCTTGGTTGACATTATAGGAAAGCTGTCAGTGGAATAATACCAGAGTTTTGGGTAAGGCTCTCTGGAAGCAGAACCTGGGACAGGGTTTCTGGGGATGGGATTTATTAGGGAAGGACTCTCTCTGGGCATGAGATTTATTAGGGAAAGACTCTTGGGAGTTTCTTAGGAGGAAGGGCAGGGAGGAAGGCACTAAGCAACAGTGTGTTCTCAGACAATCCCACAGGAGCTCTGGAGGCCAGATTTCCACTAGAAAGTTGTCTGATTAAGATAAGGTAGGTAGCTTTTGTACCACTCTGTCACTCATTCACTGTGGACCCTGTAGGGTGGGGATGCAGGACTAACTGTGGCTCTCATCAGCCAAAAGAAGTTGTCCAGAGAGAGGGTGGCAGCTATGAGTCTTCAGCAGCCTACTCTCTGCTGGTAGAGATGGGTGTGCCTGTTGGTAAAGGAGATCTCTGGCCAGGCCATCAACAGGGACCCTTTTGTAGAGAATCTCATATTTAAGTAAACTTATTACTGGAGACTTGATAAAGGAGCTAATTTGCTTTTGGATCCTGAAAACCTAAGGAATTCTTAAACTGGTTTTATGTTTGTAGATGACATCATTTGACAAATTAATCTCCAACAAAAGAACTAATTGGCATGGGATTAAGGCAGAGGCGTTGAAGCAGACAGCCTTGGGCAGGGCAGTTGGAGTAGGCAGTGGTTCTCTGAGTCAGGAGAGTGTGACAGTGTTTTGTAAAAGCACTACTAGAGCTTCAGCCTACCGAAGTTTACCCTTCTTTCTCTGGCTGTGAGTTCTCAGCGTAGTCTGGAGGTGAGGGTAGAGGTGGGATTCTTGACACATTGACTGTAAGTATCCCATTCATCCACACTGTACTTGAGCCAGATATGTGAAAGTCCAGGGTGCAGTAGCTCCATCATCAGTAGAGCAAATTCTGTGGAGACTGATAATGGCACTCTTCAGCCTTGCTTAGTCTTCCCTCCCCAAACACCACCACCACCACCTCCCCATTATGATAGACTTTCCCTAACTGGTTCCATTCTGCCCCCAGTAGAAAACAACTGAAGCTATCTTTTTTTTCCCCAGGTACTAGGGATTAAATCCAGGGCCTCATGCATGCTAGGCAAGCACTCTACCACTGAAGTACATCCCCAACCCTTTTTATTTTGAGATGGGGATCTCCCTAAGTAACCCAGACTGGCCTAGAACTTGTGATCCTTCTGCCTCGGCCTCTTAAGTAACCGATACAATCTTTAGGGTTAATACAACATATTTCCACCCCTGTATTAGGCATGCTGTTCTTATTCTTGTATGTTTTTTTGGTGCCAGGGGAGAGTGACAAGACATGGTACCACTGGCCAGAGAGGTGTGATTCCTGGCGGCTGTACTCAAGCTGGGGGTGATATTTTCTTTTTCCCATGCTCTGACCATTTGTTTAACATGTTCATGATGAGGCCACAATTCATATGTCTCACTGCTGAGTGGCTTGAACCACCTGTGGTGCATGCATGACTGTTCCATCAGATAGCTTTTTATTAACTGTATTAGTAAAAAGACTGATAAAAGTGATTAGACCCATTTGTACCACCAGTGGTACAAGCTAGCCAATGGGACATTTGTGCATGTACCACCAGTGGTTCAAGCTGGCAGGAACGCATTAAACCTGGGGGTAGAGGTGGGGAAAAGTAGATGGGACAGGGTGTTTCTGCTTAGTAAGGCATTTTTCAAGACTTCTAACACCAGAAGTGGTGTTAGGGTTAGCTACATCCCTTTAACTGGGTTCAGGTGTGAGGGAGGTGGATCATCTGAGCTGCTCCAGTTCAACTGGTTTTTCTAGATTCTTCTCCAAGATCTTAAGAAGGAGAAACCAGCCTTATTCTGGTTATTAAGAGACTCCTGGGAACAAGCCCTCACTTCCCAGCCCACCACTCTTCTGGGCCGGGGTTAGCAAGCAGCTAACTCCTTCCATCTCTAGGGTGAGGGTGGAGGAACAGTGAGGCTTGGTAGGCAGAGCTGGCCAAGTCAGGGTGGGCTGGAAGCCCAGCTTCAGAGAGAGACGGTGGTGAGATTGGCTCTGCAGCCACCTAGGTGGATGGCGTCCTTACAGTGACCCCCACCCTGGTTCCCAAACTTGACTGAACACTCAGGCTTGGCATGAACTCTGCCCGCCGTGGCCACATTCACACTCATGAGAGCCCTGAGAGGGAGAAATGACTGTTCTTCCCATTTTACAGGGGAGGAGATGGAGGCCGGGGGCAGGAAAAGCAGCTCAGCTAGGGCAGCCTGCAGCTTTTCTCTTTTCACCCATTGGGCAATGCAAACTTGGCCTTCACAGCTCTGTCCAGTCTACTTCCCTAGAGGCCTGTGTCTACCACTTCTCAGATTTGAACTTCCTTGTATTTTTTATAGTGTGTTACACACACAAACTCTGTCTCTAAATCTGTCTTCTCTAGAAGAGTAATATAACAAAGTATTACAAATAGAATGTAGCACATTAACTCGTGTTTCTTTCTCGTGTTCTCTCATCTCTCCCTCTCCTCCTGTCTCTTCCTCTCTGGCTCCATCTCTTCTAGTCCTGTTTCTAAAGAAGAGCTGATCTCCATCCCAGAATTTTCACCAGTGAGTGAAATGATTCCTGGAGTGTCTCTGGACCAAAATGGAACTGGTAATGCCCGAGCACTCCAAGATCTCTTAGACTTCACTGGTCCCCCAACGTTCCCCAAGAGATCTAGTGAAAATCTCAACCTGGATGACTGTAACAAAAACCTTATCGAAGGATTTAACAGTCCTGGCCAAGAAACTACTCTGAACACCTTCTGTTGACAAATACAACATCCATTTAATGAAAGGTAGAGTCTTTTGATACTACTCTAAACCTGTAACTCCCCAACTAGGGTATGGGAAGGTAGAATGAACATCACTCAGCTCCGAGATGACCAATTTTATCTGAAAGAATGCAAATATAAATGTGTACTGCAGCACACACAAGAACTAAGATGGAGTTCAAATACTTCTTTTGAATGCAGTCTTCAGCGTCATGCCCTGCCCACCTTGCTCCTGCTGTTTAGGAGTATGGGTGGGAAGGCTGAGAAGCCCCGGCCAAAGGTTGGACCACCAGCCCATCTCAAGTAGCACTTTTTTCAGGGACCAGCATAGAATATTCTCATAGTGCTGCATGGCAGTGTTAGTAAAATAACTCTCTCTCTCTCTCTGTCTCTCTCTGTCTCTCTCTCTGTCTCACTCTGTCTCTACCTTGCACATGCTAAACACTGGGCTATATCCCCAGCCCCTCTCATTTAAGAATATGGATTATATATACCCTGTAATTATGTGGGCTTAGATACACACATTTCACATTTGATTTACTTCAGTTTGGGACTTGTTTTTGAATAATAAAACCATAATTAGAGTCTATCACCAAGTCTTTTCATAACTTAATAATTTCTATAGCTCCTGTCATTTTAGACTCTTAGAAACATTTTTATATTTCAGCATTCTCTGTCACTGGATTTTTATGATGCTCCACTTCTCTTATTAGAAATTAATCTCCTAAAATTATTTAGTCTAGCTTTTTTTTTGCCAGCATCAGATTTATTTCAGTCTTTATCAAGTTAATTATCATAAACAGATTAACAGCCAGGCTGACAGACCAAAAAACATACAAAACACATAAAACAATTACACTAAATCAAGGTAAACTTTTAGATATATTAGCCCAACCTTTTTACTTCTTGAATGAGAAAACAGTTTAGGGAGACCACACAACTGAAGTCACTGTGTTTTGTATACTTATTTCCACCAGATGTCAGCTCTTGCCTATTGCCAATGAATTTTTAGAGTCCCCTTCTCCTAGTTCTCAGGAGCTGCCATCCTTTGATGCATGAAAAGAAATACGAGTCAAGTTACTTCTAAACTATATCCCTACTTCAGAAGAGCAGCTACTTTCTGGCACACTTAACCCATTTATGCGGAAGGTTGCAATTTTTTGAATTTTTGCATGAAATTCATACATGTTACCTAGAAAAATTCAAGGAACAGGAACTTGAAGAGAAAATTTTCTGTTACATCCATTGTTACGAGTATTCAAAAAATGGAATGCAACACATAAATGGGTTAAAACACTAATTCACCTGAGCAGTCTGTTTCCCTGACAGTTGTGTGGCTCAGTATTTATTAAGAGGTTCCTTTTGTTGTTAGCTTATTTTGACTTAATTAGCTTCCCTTCAGTTCACTTACTTTATTATTCAGTAAGGGTCAGAAAATCCACAAAACCTAGGAGAATATTTATGAGTCCTCAGATTTATTCTCTAAATTGAATGTAAATTCTATTAGAATGTAAATTCTCTCTAATAGAAATGTAAAATCCCTATCCAAAAAATGTTTGGTTCAATCACTTTATTCATACTGCCTGTACATTTTTATATGTCATATAGTCTAGTTCTCAAATCGTTTTCAAACAAAGGTGGTACCATCCCCACTGTGGAGCATTTGGAAATGTGTGAGTGGGTTTGTTGTCACTGTGGATGGCAACATTCAGAAGGCAACTCTTGGAACATTAAGTATTTGTCGATTTGGATGTGAGGGGGATTTGGCGAGCAGGCATCCCCTTCCTCCCTCACTGCTCCATACGTGTCTCTCCCAGAGCTGTGCTCTCAGTTAAGAGGACAGCCTTCCCCAATAGAGGAGGACCATTCTTTGGTCAAAGGTAAAGCAACAAAACATCTGAAGGTTTTAGGGGTGTCTCATACAAGGAAAATTTAACTCATCTGAAAGGATGGTCCTGTGTAAAATACTGCAGTACGTCTATTGCGAAACATTGAATGAGCCAAGGAAAATTTAATTACCAAGTGCAAAATCCTCATTTTCTCCATTGGTCTCATGTGATTTTGTGTTTGAATTGACACAGGTGGTGTTTGGAGCACCTGTGAAGCTACTGGTAGCCAAATCCCAGCTGCCAGCCATCCGAAGAAACTTCTGTCACCCTTAACCACTGGATTCCAAACTATTAAACTGGAATGTAACTGTATTCCTAGGTAGTATGTCAAACACTGGCCTCTTGGTAGAAACCTTGAGACTTTTGCCTTATTGGGCTTTAGCAAACTTTCGTTTTACAGTTCTATTTAGGAGCTTCAGCCGCTACTAAAGCACTGCCTGTCCTTGTCTATTTAATCACAGTGACTCTCTGAGTAACCTGAGTGATGCTGCCTTGGAAGTTCACTTTGTGACCAGTCTCTTTCCTGGAGTCAGAGCCCATAAGCACTTAGATGTCTCCTTCTATAAATATTCTAGGCACTTGTTCAACTCTAGTGAAACGTGTCCTTGACCCAGGCTGCATATCTCCTTTCCTTCGTTTAGGGGAAGAAATGCAGGAGCTTCTCCCTCTCTGGGCTTTCTCTCTTTAAAATATTATCAGGAAGTCTTTTTACTCAAGCTTTGCCACCTGCAAATGCATTGCCCCACCTTACTCCTTTGGGGTTGATCAGTTTGATTGAGTAAGGAAGAATTAAACAATGTGTATTGATTTCTGTTCTCATAAAATATTTTTATATGCACGGGCAACTGAATCAGGCAAGGACCCTTCCTGTTGCCCCTTCAAATCTCCTACTGTAATCCCTCCAAACCATCAAGTGGTTTTCAGGCTGAATGACACTGTGTCTCATGTGCAGGTGGTTGGTTTGGGGTTTGCTCTTGTTTTTCTATCAGATCTTGGGGTTTTTCTTTGTTTGCTCCTATGTTTGCCCAACTATAATCAAACCAGGAACAGATAAAAAGCAGAATGCTCTGAAACAAGGAGGCCCAAAATTGATTCCAGTATGTCACTTCAATAGGCCGTAACATTAAAAAGATCTGAATGGGAAGAAATGACACTAGAATGTATGCCCCACACATTTCATGCCATATAATGCTGTGTTTTCTTATTTTTCTTTTCTTGTGGTAAAATGTGACTTTCAGATTACAATGACCTTTTCCTTGGAACTTTTGTTTTGACTTGTAATAAAGAGTTTGGAGAGATTCATAATTCTGAGAGAGGTTTGCAAGTCTCAATAGTAATCTTGTTCATGTGCTTTTAAAGCAGGCTACTGTTTAAGAATTTATTAGTTATGAAAACTATGTTTGTGTATGTGTATATACTAAATAAAATACATGCCTCTAATAATGTAGTACCATTGATATTGATGAATATTGGGGGGAAATCCCTTTTCTGGTAAGCACACAGAAAATGGTAGCATGATTTGACTTCAAAAATGCCTGGCCATCTTTACGACTTCATTTTGCTAGATGTCTGGGGTGTGTGTGTGTGTGTGATGTGTTGTACCTCACAGCACCATTGTGACCATGGCGGTGCCTCATTTGCATGATGTATACCTTCTCTTTAATGTGAAATATATTTTCATTGAACAGTGATGGCTTGCTAGTGTTTTTGTTTGTTTCTGTAAGCTCAGTGAAGAATTGTGCTGGAACTAAAACCAGGCTTCTGAAATCCGTGGGACCATACTGGAGGGAAAAAAAAACCCCACAAATCCTGCACAGGTGTTCTTTCCCTTTCAAACTTACTAAAAAGTCCTTGCTTGTCAGTGCCAGGTGGAGCCAACTCTGGAAACAAGCTTGAGTGACGGTCTGTCCCTAGAACATGAGGAACTTCCGAGTACAGCTCAATTGCTGTACTTTGATACAAACACTGTCTAGGTAGCTGAGACACAATTAACCATGGTGTAATCTTGCAGAGTATTTCACATGGCAGTTGGCATTTAAACAAAATTATAGTAGGAATGTTGATCCTTATTTTCAAGGAAGCTGAAACCCAGACCAGCTTTTTTGTATCTAAATTACAGGCTTTTCCACTGCCTGGCAAAGGTACTAGTCTGGACCAGGAGCCAGGTTGACATGACTAGAATTAGACACCCTCATGGTAACTTGTGGGCTGCCATCTCTGAAGCTAAGGGCCCAGTCTGCTGACAGTCAGGGCACAGGAGAGGACACTTAACTAATTCCATACACAGGGCTTTGCCAGGGCATTAGGAATGGCATATATCATTCTGAGTGCTGGCAATAGGGTCCAAGAACAATTGCTAATTTGTGAACATTCTAAACTTTTTCATAGTGTATACAGGTTTCTTGTTAGCCAAATGCTTTTATAAATTAAATTTAGAAAGCAAACATAAAACATACAGAAATAATTGTAGGGAAACACAAAAGCACAAGATGGTGGTACGTCGGTTCAGGCTGTGAAGAGAAGGGGAAGCAGTGGATTCTGTGTCAACAGAACCCCAGTACAGGAGCATCTCTGGTACCCCAGTGTAAATAACTTTTATAGCCAAAGTCAGTGCTGGCCAGTGTAATAACTTATATAACCAAAATCGTTAGTTACTGGCATGTGGGTGTAGACTGCTACGAGGGCTGGCGGGAAACTAAGCAGCCAAGGACTGCTACAAGAATGGGCAGGCTAGGGGCCTGAGGATTGCCATGCGAGTGTGTGCAGCTGAGCCGAGCAGCTGAGAATAAAGATGTCTAACCCAGTCCACGGTTTTGCATCTCTTCTTTGGGCTGCCCAAATCTCCAGTGAACCTCCCCAGTCTGAACAGGTGACAAGACACTAATTTGTTTCTGGAGGTCTACCCACTACCTTGGGAACAGCATGGGGTGACCTACATTCCCACTTCTCAGCATTGTTCAAGAATCACAATTATGAAGGAAAATGAAGTGGGAAGTCTTAGAAATCAGAACCCTTTACAGATACTCTTTTTTCCCCAGGAAACCTGAGAGAAACAACCAAAAAACTCTTAGAATAATTGTACAAGGAAGAGGCAACTACTGAAAAAAAATCAGTAGTTCTTTTATGTATTGACAACAAACAGGAAAAAGATCTCGACAAAACTCAAAAAATTCCAGGTGGGGTTGGGAATTTAGCTCAGTGGTAGAGCGCTTACCTAGCAAGTGCAAGGTCCTGAGTTCAATCCCCAGCACCCTCCTCAAAAATTCCAAGAAATAACAAATTAAAACTTGACTGAAGGCTGGTAGAATAGATGGAAATGCAAAGACCTATGGATATGAAGAAGGCTAACAGTAGACAGCACTCACCTTTGTCCTAATCAGTGAGGTTTCTTTTTAATAACTTGAAAGTAGAATTGTACAGTTCATATAAGCAAATAAACACAAAGCTAAGAAACTTAGGAGATTTCAAAAAGGGGAGAATTTCTCCGTCAAATAGTAAACTATTTAAAACTTAATCAGTGTAATCCAATAGAGAAATGGAATTTGCAATAGATACCAGAAATACTCGAGATACATAAGAATTTAATGTTTGAGAAGACTGGATGTTGACCATGACCATGTGTATGTGTAGAAAGGTAGCAGGTGGCTTTGGTGTCTCCTGAGGGTCAATTGAGGTTATCATCTCTGATGGAGTGTGGAAAAAGTCCCAGAGGTCACAGTAAGAAAATTAAAGAGAGCAACAGACTCCATGGTGTGGCTGTCAAGATTTAAGTCAGGGACAAAATTTAGATGCAAGGCTTGGGGGCAGCTTCTAAGGATTTCAAACTGCCTGGTACCCAAGGACGTGCTGTGCCCTCAGGAGTGGGACATATTGGGAAGCCGCGGGCCTCTGTTCACTGAGCTTCAGCTTCCATGAGAGTGCACCAGAATAACGGGCCGCGTGTCCGGAATTCCTGCTGCACACAGGATGGTCCTAAGTCTCCTCCAGGCCATGAGGTAGGTATGAGAGGGTAGCTTTTGCAAGGACACTCAGCTAGAATTTGGCAGAGCTAACTTTGACGCCAGGGCTCCGGCACTGATCCCTATAGGGAAGGTTGACAAGTTCTTCTGCTCCCAAGAACAGCAAAAATATTATGCCACTATGTATGCCACTATGCCACAGGGCCAGAACCTCCATGGAGAATCCTAGTTCTGAGTGTGCTTTAAAAAATTACTGAGAGATAATTCACATACCATAAAATTCGCCCTTTTAAAATATACAATTCAATGGTCTTTAGTACACTGACAAAGTTGTACAGCCATCATTACTAATTCCAGAACATTTTCATCTGAGTGTGCTTCTTTCAAGGGTTGTCTCCTGGTACCTGAAAGCAAAAACATGGGATTTGAAAACAGTGCAGTACTTTCCTTCCAACAGGCCAAATTCAGGTGTGTAACTTCATTAACATAGGCTGCTTTGTGTTCTGTATTCACTACATAAACATGCCAAACAGACCCACTTAGTGGCTACCCAGTACGAGCCTCCTGTCTTGATGAGAGACATAGATTAAGCAAAAGCGTGATTTAAAATGCTTTGAAAATCCTAAGCTTTGGGGGACATGCCTTTAACAGTGACCATGGGATCGGGCATAGGGTGACCTACAGTGTGACTTTACAGGCCCTCGTGTTTTTGGGACAGGTTGCTCACGTTAGTGGCTAGAAAGTTAGTTTTTCAGTGCCCTCTTTTT
The DNA here is from genome assembly GCA_004026905.1 of Hystrix cristata. NCBI lineage: Eukaryota > Metazoa > Chordata > Mammalia > Rodentia > Hystricidae > Hystrix > Hystrix cristata. Next base: position 52,472 of record PVJO010002853.1, on the reverse strand, counting down.
TCCCACCTGAGGTCCAGATCACAATCTAAGAGAATGGGCACTCAATATGCTGTGTAAAGAAATCACCTTCTGCTCAGAGCCTGAAGGCTACCTTGCAAAAGTCAGAGGGTGCTGAAAGTCTTCAGGCTTTGCCCGTGGAGAACTCCCCCTCCCCACTTGAAGTGCTGCAGTGGATAAGATCGGCCTGCTGGTGCTTCCATGCTGCAGTTGGGAACCTCCAAAGTGTAATCCTTCCAACTGGTGCCCAGGGATTGTTTTTGTTTGGGGAAATGTTTAAAGCTGCCAGCTCTCTGGACTCCGAGAAATTACTAAGGCAGGCTTTTCCCCATCTCACCTTATCTCAGGAGACACAAAACAAGGAATAGAGTTCCAAGGAATTAAAACTTTGCCCAAAGTAACTTCTTTTTAGAATTACAGCTGGAAGGCCTTTGTTGGTTCTGTTTGTCTTTTCATCACATTTTCCTAATACAGGTTGAGCATTAATGGCAAAGACTAGAAAAGGAAAAGAAGGAGGAAGTGTCCTCATTTGGAAGAGTGCCAGTCTTTGCCATCACCTTGAACAGGCAGCTCCTGTGTTTTCAGCCTTCCAAAGCACAGTTCTGGGTGTGTCTGTGGATGATTAACATGTAGACCAGCCTACTGGTTGGTGCCACCCACATCTGGGGGTGGGTCTTCTCCCCAGAGTTTGCTGGCCTACGTGCCAATCATCCACAGAAACACTCAGAACTGTGCTTTACTATTCTGCTAGGTGGTTCTTCATCAAGTCAAACCGACATCGCAACTAATCTTCACATTGACTATTAAGTACTTGTGTGTGAGTAAGTATAAGAAAATGACTGCCTATTTGTCCACATGGGTGACTGAGATAGTGACACCTTTGCTTTTTTTCTTTTTTTTTTTGTTTTTTGATCGCCCAAAGCATACAAACTTTGTTTCATGCACAAAGGTATTAAAATATATAGACTTACCTTCAGGGTATGTATACAAAGTATATATGAAACAAACGAAGTTCAGGTTTAGACTTGGGTCCTATCCTCAAAATATCTCGTTATGTAAGTGCAAATCTCCCCAATGTGAAAAAAAAAATCCAAATCACATCTGGTCCCAAGCATTTTAGGCTCATCTTTGCAGCAATAGGAAAGTTGTTCATACAAAGGGGATAACTAGGATGGGGCTCTGTCACTCACGGCAGACATGCATAAAGCCTGTTGGATTGATTACAGTCACTGCAACGGAACCCAGGTAGATTTTAGGACACACTGAGTCTTACTAGTCGTAATGGGAGAAAAGAACAAATTCTCTTTGCTGGCCGGACCTGGCCTTCTAAAGTGTTCTCAGGGGCCCACCCCTGTGTGGTGACACCCCTGATGGCTGGTAGGAAGTGTTCAGTGTTCGGTGATGTTAAAGTATCCAGAATGTGAGTAAAACAAAAAGTGTAATTACTAGAGCACTGTCTTAAAGCAGCCCAAGGGTCCACTGAGTCTCAGAGGATGTGACCTGTGTGAATAATTATATGCTACATTGGTTAGCATCCAGTCTCTGCAGTTAGAGATTCACTTGTACAAAGAAAGCTGAAGATGATTTTTGCCGTGAAGAAAAGATAATGTCAAAGGTTATGTCTATTTGTCCCTGTAGGCCAATAAAATCTTTTATTTCTAAATTTACAATCTTATGCCAGAATTTTTTTCTACTAATATATGTATGTGCCTGTGTCTACAGACACATGTGTGCTTAACAATCACTTTTCATATCCTCTGAACCAGCTTTGTCATCCTGCTCCTTTATGAGTCAAATACATTTATTTTTGGTTTGTTTTTGCTGTTGTGGGGATCAAACTCTGGGCCCCGAGTATGCTAGACAAGTGCCCTGCCACTAAGCGGCACCATCCGCCCAAATACATTTTTGAGACATGTTCACTGTGTATTTGTACCAGAATCATGTTTTAATCTTTGGGAAGTTATAATTTGACAATGTGGGAGACTTGGGAAATTTTAAATAGCTATACAAATGGCTTCGAACGTTCACCTCAACTGCTGGTATATATAGTGGATGCTGTGCTGTGTCACCCAGACAGACCTCTGCTTTAGGACCGAGGTATTTGTCTTTCCAGATGCCGGAGGTGTGATCTCTGAAGCTTTTTGGTAGAGTTTTTCTTTGGGAATTGCTCTTGGCTGGAAGAAGCCACCTCACCAAGGTTAAACCTCTCAATGGGGCAGTACAAAGACCCTTGGCTCACAGTGGGACAACTCAGAAGGGGCCGTCTCAGCTTCAGAGGTCCCTGTGGTGTCACCTGAGGCCTAAATTTTCTCCCCTGCTTCCTTCATACCACTGGGCACTCTGCATATACTTCCTGTATGCCAGTTGGTCTCAGTCTGTTTCCTGGAGAACCCACCTTGAGCTAGCTAGGCACTGTGCTAAGCACTTTACATACATCATCTCTCTCGACCGTCAGAACAATACTCCGAGATAGGCGGGGTTGTTACCTGCCTACTTCACCATGAAGGATCAGCGATTCGGGCTAAGTTGCTTGTCCAAAATCACACATGGCCTTGGCCCACCCCTGCTTAAAGCTCCTGCCTGGGGAAATCAGGCAGACCCAAACCTGTAGACTTAACTACACAGTTCTCAGCTGTATTTGTAAATTTCCCAGTCAATCTCAAATAGTTTCCCTCACTAGAAGCACTGCTGACCTTGCAAAGCCTCGAGAATCCTCTGCCGAGGGCATTTAATGCATCGTTGTATTGCTCACTCCAGCGGAATTTGGCACTTTCCATCTGGGAGCACAGGCAATTGGTATGAGATTTTTCCCCCTTCATCCAGGAGGCAACTCATTCCATAACTGCTCATTTATGAAGCAACTAGGAGTGAATACCATGCATTCTGCTCAGGTTGGAGATGAAGCAAAGAACAAGACTAGATATTGTCCCCACTTTCCTGGGGATTATAATCTAGCAGGAAAAAGAGATAGTAGACAAATAATTTAAGAAGTTACTTGCATTTGTGATGGCCAGGGAAGATCAGATTACTACAGTTGGTGATGAGACATTTATTTGTGAGACTCTTACTAACATCTACCTCATTATAAGTTTCATGATAGCAGGACTGCCATATTCCTAACCACTTGATACAGATATTCAGTACTATTTGTGCATGAATAAACACAGTTGTCACTGAAGGAAATCTATGAATTAAAATCTGCATCTCTTTCTGCCAGACACATCTATCATGAGGTGAATGGCCCCAGGGACCCTGGTTTTCATATTTGCTGTTTAATCCCCAGCACCTAGAACAGCACCTCTCACAAAGCAGACACATGATAAATCTCTGTGGAATGATTTTTAAAAAATTGATAATAGAGGCCTGGGGATTTAGCTCAGTGGTAGAGGGCTTGCCTTGCAGGCACAAGGCCCTGAGTTCACTCCCCTGCACCCCCCACCATAAGACTAGGTTTGGAATAGTTTCAGTATACACAGCAGAAAGTGATTTCAAAATCAGAGTATTTATCACACATAATATACAATGAGCCCCAATGGTAGCCTAATGATGTCAAGATTCCGGGGGCAGCATCTCTTTGAGTATCTTGGCTCTGGAGAAGGCTGCTGCAGCTCCAGCATCTCAGCCTCACTCCCACATGGTCAAAGGTGCTCCTCATACTGCTTCCTGCTGTTGGCAAGGAGGAAACTTTCCAAGGAGTTCCTAGCAGATTTCTACTTCTCATGGGCTAACACCGAGGTCTAATACCTATCCCTAAGCTAATCATTGACCAAAAGGAGTGAGACTACCACGTGTGTATTAGTTGAGGTAATACAACCTGCTGTAACCAGAAATCCCCCAGGCGCAGAGTGGTTCAAATACAACAGAAGTGATGTGAAGTCCAAAACAGATTTGCTGGATTACAACTCTCCTTTGATCATTCAGAGACCAGGATCTTTCCATCTTATAGCTCCTTCCTCTTCTAGTTTTATCACGTTTTCCTGCATTGAGCCAACAGACTAGAGAAAGAGGATAAAGACACACTACTTTTCAACCCCCTTGTCCCTGAAGGGTTATACACCACTTCCGTTTGCATTTCATCAGCAAGAACTAGTCACATGGCCTCACTTAGGAGCACAGGATGCTGGGAAGCATAGTCCCTGGCTGGTTAGCGTCTTACTAGAGATATTGCTGTACTATGGAAAGGACAGTCAGGCAATTTGGTGTATTGCTAGTTTTCTTTGCCAATCATGATTGACTTAGATCGGAGTTGTCCAGTAGGAATATAACGTAAGTCACATATGTCATTTTCAAATTGATAATGGGGGGTCTGGGGAGGGAGAAGTGCTAAATATTTTTATTGTATTGTTACAAAATCTACCACAGCGTTCTCTTTTCCTTCTGGTCCAAAGGAGAGTGGTAATTGGTACAATACTATAGGATACCTAGTAAATGTGAGGTTGAAGAAGCAAATTCCTCAGGAAAATGAATTTTTTGAAAGCTTAATGATTTTGAATTGGTTTGGGAGCTGTGTTAGGGTACAGAAACAGACTGCTTATGACAGGAAGAGATATGTGAACTGATTCTATTGAGGATTTGCCGAGCATCTGGAGGCAGTGAACATTTAAATAAGGGAAGCCTTATTCTTTAAAATATTTGCAATAAAATTAAGATTTAAGCCTAATCTAGTCATTCCTTTTAGCCTTACCTTAATGTAGATGGGCCACGTTAATTTTGTTTTTGTTTTTATTTTGTTTTTGAGACATGGTCTCACTATGAAGTTCAGGCAGGCCAAGAACTCATGGAAATCCTCCTGACTCAGGCTGCCAAGTGCTGGAATTAAAGGGGTACACCACCATACTCAGCATCCACATCAATTTTTTTAAGCCATAAATATTATCTGACATGCAGAACAAGGACCGGAAGACCATCAGAAATAATTTATGGTTTGCAGCAAGTTTGGCTGAGAAAAAAAAAAGAAATAATTTATGGGGTGAGAGGGCTGGTAACAGCTACCTTTTGTTTAGGAATTTTTTCTCTGGCCCAGTAGAAAAACAAACATAAAGGCAGTGACTAGAATGAACATAGAGGAACTTGTGGCATACGCCTGTCTAAAAACAGTCTTCCAAGCAATATAAACCATTTCTGTTTGTGCTTTGCTGTTGAAAGCAAAGGTAAAGAAAGAACAACACCTACGAAAATGCCCATGTCATGGGACCAAAGAAAAGGAGGAAGAAGCAGGGCCAGCACAGCATTATCCACCCAATTTTATTAACAGTATTAAGCCCCACAACCAAAGTCATCTAGTTAACAGAAAGCTCACCTGGTCTTAGCAGTCCTGGGGTATAAGTGCTAACGTCGATGCTGACAGCACGACCAACACAATACAAGCAATACTTTATATAAGACCATTTTAGTCACTTTCCTATCACATCATCCGATACCCACAACCCTCAAGGAGTTTATTTTGACTCACAGTTTCAGCCCATGGTCAGCTGGCTCCAAGGCAGAAATGGTATGGCAGAGTGCCCTGGTGGATGAAACGTTGCTCATGTCATGGTGGCCAGGAAGTAGAGAAGGGAGGAGCCAGGGATAAGAATACACCCTTCCAGGTCACATCCCCAGTGATGCACTTCTTTAGACCAGGCCCCATCACTTAACACTACATTCAGCCCCTGAACTCATCAATGGATCAGTGTACTGATAGTGCCTCCATGATCCAGTCACCTTCCACACACATTAGAATTTTAGGGGACATTTTAGATTTAAACGATAACAATAACTCTGTGAAAACACAAGAGTGTTTTCAAGGGATGAGGAATATTTGTCCTATTGCTTCATAATTTCCTTTTTCTCACACTAGCACTTTAAAAAGTAAGCTACAGAGAAGGACAGCTGGGACACAGGTCAAGGACATTCATCTCCAGAAGCTATCTCTCTCTAATAAATGACAACAGTAAGAACTTTGTCTTTGGGCTGCATCAAAGCCTGAATTTTTAAGAAAAAGTTTACTTTTTCTTTTTAAGAAAAATTTTGCTTTTTTCTGGTTTAAGGATTTAAAAACTACCCCGAATTTCATCGAGCTTCAATGTCTTTCTACTGGTTTACAGGGAGTACAAATGATGGAGAAGTGGTTCTCAGACTTGCATATGTATCAGAATCAAAATCTCAGTAAGAAAATTTGAGTCAAAACAGAGCCAGAAATAATGCTTTGGGAAACTAAATCAGCATAAATAAAGCAAACTTGATGTCTACTGGAATGCTGAAAAAATGATAGAGATGAAGAAAATAGAACTACCACAGATAATTGCTCTTCTTAAAAAAGAGATCAGAACAAATGAAGCAGAAACAATTCTTGAAGATAGAATGGATGAAAAACTTTCTGAACTGAAGCCATGATATGCAGATAAAAAGGATGCAAAATCTTAACCAGACAGAAAAAGCATTCTTCATTTTTAAATTGCAATAGTATCAATATGGCCAGAGAGAGGTGGAGAGGGGCTAGAGGTAACTACAAAGCAGATAATGAAAAGCCTTGTGTACTGTGCTGAAGAAGTTTCTCTGCAAAACAGGAAAGCAAAGTCATCTATGAAGAGAGGAAAATGATAATTGATATAGAGTTTAAAGAAAGCACTAAGGGATTGTGGTAATAATTATTGCAAATAAGAGAGAGCACATAAAATGGTCACGTATGAGGATTACTAAGAGGTAGCAAGGCTCTTCACGGTGGCAAGTGTCCATGAATTTGTAGTAGCATCATTCTTTCACAATCGTGTTACTTTCCCCCACACATGGTGCTTGGAAATGCAGATGTTGGAAAGAAAAATGTGGATAAAAGGAATGTTTTAAGGTGGTAGTTTTGTTATCGGACAGGTTCCGATATTCCTGGGTTCTTTCCCTCCTCAAGCAAAGAATTGAATGAGGGGGACAAAAAGTAGTTCTAAAGTTTTATTTAAAAATATAGAGAAAAGAAGAAAAGGAAAGTTGAGCATCAATACATACAGCAAAATGTGTACCCAACCTATAAGGCACGGTAGAAGTTACCACGAGAAAGGCATGGTAGCAGTGGTGCTGGGGATGCAGCCATCATCTTCCATGAAGAGCTCCTTCCCAGGTGGCGTAGTAGAGAAGAAGGAGCCCTTGCTTCTGGTGTTGCTACTATTTATGAATGGAGTTCTCGTGGAAACTTGCGAGAACTCCCTTCAGTTCACGTGAGGGCTTCTGCTTGAAAATCACGCCTCAGGCTGACGTGGTCCAGGCCACGCCCCCAGGGTTTATGTGGGTTCCAAGCCACTCCCCCAGGGCTGACGTCAGGTCCAAGCCACTCCCCCAGGTCACGGTCCCTTGCCAGTCAGGCTTAGCCACGCCATATTCCTACCTCAGTTTGCTGTTAGGATGTGGCAAAAGGCAAGGCAAGGGGCCTCTCCTCACAAGAATGGTTGGAGTCAAAAGTCATGGGTTTGAGTACAAGGCTTATGAGGAATGCGAGACGCTAAAGGAGATAATAGTACCGTAAGGATAAGGATTGTGGGTCCAAATAAATGGGATTCGAAAATGTAAGATTTTAGAGATGGAGCAATATAAGGTGATTAATGTCTAGATTCTCTAGAGTGTGAGACTAGAAATGGATGGAGAAGATAAAGGTCATCTGGGTTGAGGAAGACGAAACATGGGTCAGTCATACACATTGGCTTCATTTGGATGATGGCATTAACTCAAGTGGAGAGAAAAACTAATGCTGGGCAGGCAGTAGGTGACAGTAACAAGGGAGGGTCAGGTTGTACCACCAGATGGTGTGGACTCTGAGAAAGATATTTTGCAAAGGGCAAAAGAGTATCAAAGTTGTCAAGTGGGAAAATGCCAAGAGTGAAGAGGAAATACTACCTTTGGGGCTTGTGGATGGAGTGTGGGAGAAGAGAAATCAAGAGTAGCGTAGACAGGTTGAGGGTGTAGTTCAGTTGGTCGAGCTCTAGTCTAGCACGTGTCCTGTGCATGGACACAGTATAGTCTCCCAGCAGGGGAGGGATAGAGGGAGGGGGACAGGGAGAGAGGGGAGATAGGGAGAGGGGCACAGAGGTTGATTTTGATTTTGAATTGCACGGTAGACTGACGCGTTGGAATCATTAACCTATTTGGGAAGTCCCGGGCAGAGGACGCGAGCAGGCGCAGGCGCTCTAGGTAGACCGTAGCAGGGGGCGCAAGCGTGCACAGAGCCGCCGAGGTGGGAACCGCCGGCAGAGGGCACAGGCGCTCTGGCCCGCGGAACCTGGGCGGGGCATCTTCGCTGGGAGAGTAGAGGTATCGTAGGAAAAACTGCTGAGCGCGCGGCCGCGGCAGTGGGCGGGGCGGGTAGGGGGCAGGGCTAGGCGGTTCCGGAAGGAAGTGGTTCCGGGTCTCGCGGCCCGGTTGAGAAGGTTGTGGTCCCGTTGCCGTGGGAGGCGAGGGCCGAGTGAGGGGCGAGGCCTGAAGGGCCGGCGGTGGCGGCGGCGGGAATATCCTGGCCGGGTGAGCGGCCCTGGGGAGCGGGCGGGGCGAGGAGGCCCCGACCAGCAGGGAGGGCGTGTCCGTCGCCTGGGAAGGGCGGTTCTCGGGGTGGCGGGTGGGGCCGACGGGAGGATGCGGCAGTCCGGACCGGGCTCTCTGGGGACTGCGTCCCCTTAGGTCTCTGGCCAGCCCCTTTCCTCGGGGCAGTGGCCCAGCTCTGGCTCCCGGTTGATGGCTTCCTTGCGTCCCCGCGGCCGTTCGACCGGCGATTTCCACGGGCGCACGACCTGGGCACCTGCTCTCGCGATCCCAGTCTAACCCCGCCTTCGGGCAGGCTGCGGTCCCCGCGGCTCCGAGCGTCTGTCGTTGAGGCGGAGGGGAGGCGGCGTCCGGAACGGTGTCCTTGTTCCCGAGACGGCGCCGGACCTGAGCCGAGGAGCTCCGGCTTTGTCCTCCTGAGGCGCTCCTGCTGCGCAGCGGCATCTTTTCCCGATAACGTTGGGAATGAGTAGTGAAGGCTGCTCTTTATCCTGTATTGCAAAGTAAAACTTACCTTTTTAGAAATGTCTACTGAAAACCGGCACATCTCCTGTGCTTGTCTAGGATGAATTTGAGAAAGTGGGCCTCTATAGGGACTGCCCTGTCAGTAGGTCGGGAGGGAAAGAAATGGGAGAGAAACGTATCCCCCTATATATTTTCCCTCCCAAGGTGCTTTTCAAACTGCCCCTTGCGTGATTGCTTCCCTTTTCTGGATCAAATCACCAACTGTGCAGGTAGAAATCTGGGTCTCTCTGGCTTCTTTTTACCAAAAGCCTGCCTTTTTAGTATTTTTTAATAAATGCGAGCAGGTCCAACCCAAAGAATTTGAAAAGATTTGGCTGTGGATTCATAAAGTGTTTTAATTGATTAATTTTTGCGACCGACTCTCGCTGTGACGCCTAACCTGGTTGCGAATTTGTGGGTTCTAACGATTGTCCTGTCATAGCTCCCCCCCCCACCCCCGAGCTGGGGCTACAGTTGGGTACGGTGGTGTGCTGCGCTACAGTACTTTATTTTCCAATGGTATTTCAATGGTAATGGTATAGTAAAGCTTTCTTTATCTCGCCTCCCTTAGTGAATCCAAAGACCCCGGGCCTCGTCCAGCATGCTAGGTAAGTGCTCTACCACTGAGCCACACCCCCAACCCCAATAGTGCTTTATTTTTATTTATTTATTTAATTTTTTTTGTGGTGCCGGGGATCGAACTCAGGCCCTTGTGCTTGCAAGGCAAGCACTCTAATCACTGAGCTAAATCCCCAGCCCCTAGTGCTTTATTTTTAATGGTATTTTAAAGAATAGCTACTACAGTTTTTACTTGAAATAACTTCAGTTTCACAATCTCCCCAAGAAATCTTCAAAATGTCTTTTTAGAAACATGTATATAGTAAGAAACATTTATATAATAAGAAAAGTTTAATTTACAAAAGTTTTAAAATATACAAAATCACAATGAAAATGCACTCTGACCATTCTAGATAACCATAGTGAATATGGTTATGCACATCGAGTCTTTCTCTTCTACGCTGAGACAAATACATGAATTTTTCTAAAGTGAATTCTCTTTTGCAATCACTTTTTATCCAAGGACATAGCATGTCATTATATGACTATAAGAATTTAGTTGGTTAGTCCCAGTTTTCCACTACTTAAGCACATTGTTGGATAGATGTAAAGTTTTCATATCTGTGATTATTTCCTTAATGTATATTCCTAGATGATGGAATTGTTGGGCAGAGTATAATCGTAAAGGGTTTTATAAAAAATGTGGATTGCTCAGTTTCCTTCTGGAAAAGCTAGGCTATTTGCATTCCTACCTACAATCTGTGAGTGTCCTTCCCCACATCCTAGCAAAAGGCAAAATTTAAAGGATTTCTGTGGGAATACTTTTGGCCCATTTGTGTTCTCTCTAAGTGCAAGTATCTTGTGGTTATCATTTTTTTCTTGTTTATTGATAGCAATTCAGTTTCTCCTCTCTTATTTATTCCACCAGTTTAGTAAAGAAGTTACCTAAGTGAACAAGAGATTTGAAGTTAGGACCTTCTTGAATTCTAGTACATCTGACTACCTTCAACAAATCACTTACCTTTTCTAAGGTATTATTTCCTCAACTGTGAACTAGGGATTATAATGTGTTTGTCTTTATTCTGTGATACTCTTTTCCCCACACTGTTTCACTCCTTAAGTCTGAAGTTTTATACTGCAGCCCTAGATTATATTCAAAACAGTATCAGGGGTCTAGTGGGTAGAGCTCAGTGCTAGAGTATGTGCTTAGCATGTGCAAGGCCCCGGGTTCAATCCCTGATACTACAAAGACTAAAGAGAAAAACAGTACCCAAGTTATGAAATTAGGTGAATGATGAATCTGCACAAATGTTGAGAGCAGATATTTAAAGGTATTATATAAAGCTCAGGGGAGCAGATACAAAGCTAAATAAAACACAGTCCTTGAGCTCATAATAAATAAAACATAGTCCTTGTGCAGCCTACAGGCTGCAGACTGTCCAGGCAGCTAGAGGGCATAAAAACTGCTTTCCAAATTTAGATGGCAATTTTAAGTGTGGTACAGCATGTCAACTACTCTAGAGTGTGCTAAAGCCCAATTCTGCTGACTGAGCATCTGGGCAGGTGAACAGGCAGTCTCCACAGGGTCATTTTTCTGAAAGGAGTTGCAAGGTGAGAAAGTGTCAATACTGGAATCCAAGAACCTGAATTCTGTTGTAGATCCTTTACATGGGGCTATTATAGTTAACCTTTCCAAGTCTTGGTCTCCTCACCTATGAGATAGGGGTAATTCCAGCTTGTGGGGGGTTGAATGAGATAGTATTTATACAACACTTATTAAAACCAGGAAGTACTGGCGTTCATATGATCATTCTTTTTGTGTTTTGTTGTTGTTGTTGTTTGTTTTGTTGTTTGTTTGGTTTTTGTAGTGCTGGGGATGGAATTCAGGGCCTTGCCCTTGCTAGGCAAGTGCTCTACCAGGCCCTCATGTGATCATTCTTATCCAGCAGAGACTTAGCTTCTCAGGGAAAGAAACTAGGTTTCTTCCACCTTTGTATCCCTGGTCCCTCGCAGTCACTGGCACTTAGTAGTGTTTGCTAAATTAACATAGAATGTGACCACTGGCAAAAGCTCATTGTGCCAGTGAAGAAGATGATACAGAAATATAGAATATTGGGAAAAATTGACTATTACTTGGAGTGTATTATTTGGACTACATTGTTAAGAATTTTTTAAAAAGTAAACATTGCATTAATTAGACCTGACTTATCTCTACTATGACTCTTGTTCTATTTTAGATCCATAATGCCAAGTAAATAGTCCCTCCTTATCAAGAATAAACCCATTTAAGTTGGTCCCATTTCAAAACGTCCTTCCTAGACTCCTGTCTAATCACCCTGTGGCCACCTAGTTTCTCGCCTCTCTTTCCCAGCCAGACTGTTGGGAGGAGTTAATAATTGGCCTTCTCAGTCTCCTGACCTCCTACTTAGTCCTCAGACTGTGTGGTAACACTTTTCATTCCTTCTATTTGATCTCTATATAGCATTTGCTGTGAAAGTCTCCCTTCTTGAAATACAGAATCCTTTAGTTTCTGAGACTGTGTCCCAGAGTTCCCTCCTGCCTCAAAGTTCCTTTCATTCTCTCCTTTGGTAGTTCATCTTCCTTCAAAGGGTGATGTTCCTGCTGGCTTGGTCCTTCTCGTGCTATACCGTCTCTGGAATAATTTATAGAGCACTGAGCTATCTGGTGTTGAAAGCATGATAGAGTTCCCTGTGAAACTGTTGGGGCCTGATGCTTTAATGGGGTATTTCCTTAATAACTTTCTCTCTTCTGTGGAAATTAGTTTAAGCGTCTTAATTTTGAAGGGTAAATTTTGGAGACTTGTATTTTTATTTAAAAAGCATACCTTTCATCGATTTCAAGTTTACTTGGTAGATATCTGTGAAGTAATCTTACAGTTTTTCAATTTTTCTTCTATTTTGGTGGTTATGGCCCTATATCATTTCTTATTTATTTTATTTGTGCGTTCTCCCATTTTTCGTAATCAAGAAAAATAGTATACAAGAGGGTGTAGCTCAGTGATAGAGAGCTTTGCACTGCAAAAAGAAGAAAAAAGAAAAATAGCATGTAGTGGTTATGTAGTCATTTCCTTTGTTTTTATGAAACTATAAAAATTTGAATTATTAATTACGTCTATTTAAAACTTTTCTTCTTCATTTTCTTCATTTACTTTCGTCTTTATTGTTTTTTCCTTCTATCTACTTTCTTTTAATTTGTTTTTTGTTTGTTTGTTTTTCTTTTTTGAGTCTGGGTCTTGCTGTGCAGTCCAGGCTGGCCTCGAACTCACTATGGAACCCAAGCTGGCCTCAAACTCGTGGCAATCCTCCTGCCTCAGCCTCCTGAGTGCTGGGATTAAGACGTGTGCCACCACATCCAACTTACTTTGTTATTTTTAATTGTTTTTCCTATTCTTTTTTTTTTGGTGCTGGGGATCGAACTCAGGGCCTTGTGCTTACAAGCCAAGCACTCCAACCACTGAGCTAAATTCCCAGCCCCTATTTTTAATTGTTTTTTAACCTTGGAAATGAATGTACTTATTTTTGTTCTCTCATTTTTACTGATAAATATGTTTAGTGCAATGAATCTTCCTCTGATCACTGCTTTAAATGCATCCCACTGAACCTAATAATTTGGCATTTTCATAGGAGGCTTTTATATTTCTGTGGTTAATGGGCCTTTCGGTTTCTTGTTTTTAGAAACTAGAATGTAGTTAGTAAAGTATAGCTTAGTATGCTTTAGAGTATAGTATAGTTAGAGTATAGTTTGTAGTATTTCTACTTTATGGACATTATTAGTGTTTTCCTTGTGACCTAACAAATGATTATTTTTGGTGAATATGGGATGGTCACTGAGGAAGAAAGTATATTCTCTAGCACCAGAGTGTGGAGTTTGGTAAATGTCTGTACGATTAGCAGGGCACAGTGGCACACACCTGTAATTCCAGCCACTCAGAAGGCTGAGGCAGGAAGATTGCAACTTCAAGGCCAATGTGGGCAATTTAGTGAGACCCTGTCTCAAAATAAAAAGCTGGGGATGTGATTCAGTGATAGCAATTCAATCCCCAGTATGAAAAAAAAGGCTTTTTTTTCCAAGATTTCCTCTGTTGATTATCTATTGATTAGGTCATTTAAATCTTGTCTTGTTTTGGATTCACTTGATAATGTCTTCTACCAAGAATGGTTATAATCTCTTATTTGTATGTTTTCTTTTTTTGAGACAAGTTATGTGTATTTTGTTATAATTTCTATTTCCTGAGAGATGTATATTTCTTTCTTTTATTTAAAAATTGGATGGGATATGGGTATGTAGGAAGGTTTGTGTTTTTGTTCTAGTGGTTTATCTTTGTACTTACCCATTTTTGAATGTCCTGAATTCTGTTTGCTTATCCTCGTATGTGAGAGTTCTGTATCCACTTCCAGCTCTTCCTTGCTGGAGAACTTGGAATGACAGTTGCTGTGGCTGTGAGATGATCCATGCTTGGTCTGCTTGGGTCTGGCTTCCCCTTCCCTCGGTCTGCTGACTGCTCTCTTGTTCTCTGCGCTTTGGCTGGGTGCAGCTCTGTGCTGGGAGAGTGGTTCTGTGTTAGAACATCTGTAAGTGCTACATTTGCATTTAGTCTCCATACTCTGTCTACACAACTCACCCATTTAAAATGTACGATTCAGTAGTTTTTAGTATGGAGTTGTACAGTCATCACCATAGCTGATTTTAGAACATTTTCTTCTCTCTAAAAAGAAACCCTATAGCCATTAGCCATCATTCTTTATACCCCCTTCCCGCTCTCCAACCAACTGCCAGTCTTTGTTTCTGTTGATTTGCCTATTCTGGATATTTCTTATAAATGGAGTCATATAACATGTGGTCTTTTGTGACTGGAACCTTTCACTTAGTATGTTTTCAGGGTACATTCATGTTATAGCATATATCTGTACTTCATTCCTCCTTTATGGGCAAATAATAATGCATTGTATGAGCGTGTCATATTTCATTCACTCATTTCTCTGTACATTTGGGTTCTACCTTTTGGTTGTTGTGAATATACTCCTATGAATGTTTGTATGCAAGTTTTTATGTGGACATGTTTGCCTTTCTCTTGGGTATATATATACCTAGGAGTAGAACAGTTGGGCGTATGGTAACACTGTGTTTAACTTTTCAAGGAACTACCAAACTGTTTTCCAAAGTGATGCTGTTTTACATTCCCACCAGCAGTGTATAAGGAGTCCATTATCTCTACATCCTTGAGGCACTTATTATTTTGTCTTTTATTATAGTTATATTTATTGGTGTGACATGGCATCCATTATAGTTTTGATTTGCATTTCCCTAATGACTAATGATGTTATGTGCTATTTTTCTATCTTTTTAGGAAAAATGTCTATTCATCCCCTTTGTCCTTATTGTGTATGTGCGTGCCTGCATGTGTGCGTGTGTGTATGTGTATTTGTATGTATATGTATGTGGTACTAGGGATTGAACCCAGGGGCCTTCTCACGGAAATGTATCCCCAGCCTCTTTTTATTTATTCATTTTTATTGTGCTATAGTGTCTTGCTAAATTCTCCAACTTGCAGTCCCCCACCTCAGCCTACTAAGTAGCTGGGATGATAGGTGTGCACCACTGCAGCTGGCCCTTTTGTCCATTTTTAAACTTGGTTATGTTCGTTACTGGGTTGTAGGTGTCCTTTATGTATTCGGATGGCACTGAGTGTGGTTGGGGTGATGTGGCCTTTGTGAGATGAATGGTTTGTAAAAAACGTTCTCTCATTCTTGGGAGGCCTTTACAGTTTCTTGATGACATCCTTCACAGCATAAACATTTTACATTTTGATGATGCAAAATTTATCTTTTTTTTCTTTTATGGCTTATGTTTTTGGTGTCATATCTTTAGAAACCATTGTGTGCTCCAAGGTTACAGAGATTATTTATCCTTATGTTTTCTTTTGATTTTCGTACATTTACTGTTTACCTTTAGGTCTTTGATCCATTTTGAACTCGTTTTTATGTATGGTCTACGGTAAAGCCAAACTTTATTCTTTTGCTTGTGAATAGCCAGTTGTCTCAGTATTGTGTGTTGATCTGTTTAGCCTCTTAATACCTGGTCTGTTAGTTTTTCCCCCCAATATGTTTTAAGTCCACCTATTGCCTAGATAACAATAAAGCTGTTCCAATTATGTCTCTCTCCTTCTCTCTTCTCTCATTTTTTTTAGTTGCAATTTTCATACCATTGCAAAAATGCAACAATTTTACATTAGTCCTTCACCTGCATCCTCATCTTTCTTTAGTGTCTTATATGTAGTGTGTGTGTATTTCTGTGTTTTATGGGGATTGAACCCAGGACCTCACATATCCTAAACAGGTGTTTTGAGCCTACCATTTTTTTTTTGAGACAAGGGTCTTGCTGTGTAGTTCGGGCTGGCCTTTAACTCAGGAGATCCTCCTGACTCAGCCTCCTGCATGCTGGGATTACAGGTGTGTAACCACCAATCCTGGCTGAGTCTACATATTTTAAGTGCTCACCATCAGTCCTCTTGCTGACTTTTCCTAGTCATTGTTTAGTTAGGTGAAGCTCATCCTCTAGTAGATTTCTCAGAGAGGGCTGGGAAGTGCCAAAGTCCCTGTATTCTTGTACGCTGAAAACTTTCTATCACTGTGGTATTTGAAGGATATCTTGGTTGATATAAAATCCATGGTTCACACTTCCTTTCATTTAGTTTGATTTTCAAAATATTGTTCTGTTACTTACCTTGCTTTGTAGTTTGGTTTTGGAAAATCTCATGCTGATCTAATTTTTAAATGTATGTTATTTATTCTTTTTTGTTTTAATCTGTGTTGTTGTTTTGTTGTTTTTGTTTGTTGTTTTGGGGTCCTGCTATGTAGTTCAGGCTGGTGTTAAACTCACAGAACTTAGAGACCTGGCTGGTCTCAAACTCATGGAGATCCTCCTGTCTCAGCCCCCCAAGTGCTAGGATTACAGGCATATGTCACCATGCATGGCATTTATTGTTTTTTGCCTGGATGTCTTGATGGTTTTATCTTTGAAATAGAAGTTTTTACTAGGCTATGTTTCAGAGCTGATTATTCTAAATTCTTATTTCTTAGGTACCTGATGTACCCTTAAATGTGTAGATTAGGATATTTCAAGTATTTTTCCATTTCTGGAAGGTTTTTTTGAAGTATAGTTTTAAAAATTAGTTCAGTTCTATTGTTTGATTTTTCTTCAGGGAATATAATAATACCAATATTCCTTTTTTACCTGTCTCCTATTTCTAATAGTTTCTGTCTGACCCTTTTTCTCTGTCTTCCTCCTCCTTCAAAGTCATTTTTATTTTTATTTTTTGGTTGTTTTCCTGCCTTTCTTCAATATACTTTATTAAATTTTCATTCGAATTTACTATTCTTTGAGCACCTTGTAATTTATTCTTTACTTTTTTGAGATAATTTAGTCTTTTTCTCCCATTTCCCCCCAAGTTTTTAATTTTCATTTGTCCTTGTTTTTTTGGGGGGGTTGGTTTGTTTTTCTCTCTCTCCCTGTGTGTGTGTGTGTGTGTGTGTGTGTGTGTGTGTGTGTGTGTTAGAGAAAGAGAGAGAGAGAGACTTCTGATTGCTGCGACTGCAGGCACTTGCCATCATACTCAGCTTGGTGTATTTTTGTTCACAGTTTTTAATTTCTAAATCAATGTGGTTTTTAAAATAGTCTCAAATAATTTAGAGCATACAGTAATTTTCTTTGGAGTATAGTTCTGCTTCATGGTGTTTTGCGAATAATTTTCCATGGGTGAGATTTTTTTTTTTTCTGAGGCAGAGTTTTACTAAGTCACTGAATTGCGCTGGCTGGGCCGAAACTTACTATCCTTCTGCTTCAGCCTCTTAGAGTTTCAGGGGTCACAGGCATGTGCTACCATTCCCAGCTGAGAAATTCTTTTTCTGCTTTCTTGCCAATATATGGGTGCCATATAACTTTAAAATTTTTGCAAATATCACAAGTATGAAGTACTTTCTCTTCATTTTATTTCTTGAACTCTTAGTAGGGTTGAGTATCTTTTCGTGTGTTCATTGGACATTTCTGTTTCCTCTTTGTTTAAAACAAGATGGATGCCATTTATTGAGGTGGAACAGACTGAGAAGACACATATTTTAGGGGGAGGTTAGGAGTTTGCTCTTGGACGTTTACAGACTCCAGTGGGCTGTTGGATATGCAAGACTGGAGTGCAGAGGATAGATGAGGGCTAGAGATATAATTTGGAGGGCTGCTAGTATTTAACGCTGAGACTGAATGAACATATAGTAGGGAGAGTGTAGACAGTGAGAAGTCCAAAGGCTGAAGTCACTAGAATATTGGGTTCATTAAAAGGGTTGGATTGATAAGTAGAGGAGATGAAGAAAACCCACCAAAGGGGGCAGAAGGACTTTTTATATGGGGAGGAGGAAAACCAGGCAAGTGTGGTATTCTGGAATCCAAGTGGAGAAAATGTTTCTAGGAAGAAAGTCTGTCAGGTGCTACTGGTAGGTCAAGGAAGGAGAGGAGGAGGAGGAGAATTGACCATTGGATTTGGCAACATGGACTTTATTAGTGTTCTCTTGGCTAGAGAACTTTAGTGCAGTGGTAGGGTGGAAAGCCAGTGGGTAAGAGATAAGCCAAGAATGAGATGAGAAAAATTGGTGATAGGTATTGGAGATTTAGCTCAGTGGTAGAGCACTTGCCTAGCAAGTGCAAGCCCCTGAGCCCCCCGCCCTGCCACAAAAAAGAAAAATTGGTGATATTGACCATGGCATACAGGCAGCCCTTTTGAAGAATGTGATTGTCAGCAGAAAAGTAGTCCAGGGAGTATGGTTTTAGGGAAATGGAAAGGTTCTGATGGAGAGGGGGAAGGGACATTGTGGGGGAAAAGGAGAATTCCTGGAGCGGGATCCTTAACTGGGTAAGGGAATGTATCCAGTGTGGGCCTGGTAAGATTGGCCTCTTCTTTTGTGTGTATGTGGTACTAGGTACCCTAAGATATATCCCCAACCCTTTTTTATTTTTTATTTTGAGTTAGGCTGTCACTAAGTTGCCTAGGCTGGACTTGAACTTGCAGTCTTCCTGCCTCAAGCTCTCAGAGTGCTGGGATTACAGGTTTGTGCCACTATGCCCAGCTGGCCTCTTTTACTACTTGAATCCTCCTGGGGTAGGTACCCTTGCGGTCCAGACATCTCCTTTCTGTGTTCAGAGGCAGACAGATTCATTCACTTGCACTCTGAAGTAGCAATATAATTGAATTTATCTTCCATTACAGGCATCTATTCCCTAGTCACAAGCCCTACTGATTTTGGTTTTTTTCTGTTTCTCTTAAAACTCTGGTCACTTTCATTAACTTTGCCAGTAAAAAATAAGTTAGTTTAAATCAGCAAATTTCCTGTAAAGGTCCAAATAGTAAAAATTTATACACTGTGGGCCATGTATCTCTCTTGTGGCTTCTCCTTTATCTCCTTCATCTTTGTCTTCATTGTCTTTAATGCTAAGTAAAATAAATCAGACACAGGTTAAATATCACATGGTTCCTGTTATAGGAGAAACCCAAAATATAAATAATTTGAAGAACAAAATTTAAAAATGAAGGAAAACAAGAAGATAGACTGAAAGTTAGTTTACAGCCTGAACTATGAATGGTTTTTATATTTTAAATAAGTTTTTATTGGTATATGTTTGTGATCCATAATGAATATAGTCAGCATGGAGTATTGGTACACATACATAGCACATCTTGGTCTCTTTACTTCTCCTTCCCCTTCCCTCTCTCCCATCTCCTCCTGTCCCCAGGCCCCCTTCCCATCTCCACAGTCTGGTGTGAGAAACTGAAAGTGTAAATAAGGACTAAAATGTGTTATATGGGAAAGGGAAGAAATTGTTCTAATGGGAAGGGGAACAAGGGAGGGAGAGGGGGAAAAGAACAGAGGGACAAGAAAAAAAGAATAGAAGGAAAAAATGGAAACAAAGCTTTTGTAAACAAGGAGAGGAAGCGGGGTTGAATGGAGGGGAGGGGAATGGGAAAAAAAGAAGCAGCAAGATATATCATGTACAAGTACAAATTCCCTATGATGAATGCTATCATTACGTATATCTAAAATGTACCACTAAAATAAAATTTAAAAAAAACTATACAGTTAACTTTTAAAATAGCTTACAATGCATCTTTTCCAAGATACATGGAAAAGGTTGGCCTGGCTATCTCTTTTACTGATTATTGGGCATTTGGGTTATAATTAGTTTGGCTGGGTTATTTTTCCTTTCCTATTATGAACAAAGTTGATATAAACATTTTAATATATACATAGCTGCTTCTTTTTCCTTTTAAATTATTTTCTTAATAAGTTTAACTGAAATTACTAGATTAGGGGAAGGAAAGTATGATTAGTTTAATAGTTTCTTGCCTGTTTCAAGGTTAATGTCCATCCATAATTAGGGAAAAGTAAACCAAAACCACAGCATGATACCATGTCATATTCCCCCCATGGCACTGCAGGTGGTTGTAGCCCTCGTGGCTTCTCTCTTGGGCTAGCTTTGCTCACTCTTTGTGGCTCTTCTCAGTCAGACATTACATGTCCCTGGCTTCTTCAGCTTTCTAGAGTCCCCCCTACACTTTTGGCTTCACACTCACAGCTTCACACACTGTGCTCTGAGAAGCACACTTCCTGGCCTTCCAGGCCTTCTTCTCATATCTCGGTGGAAGCCTTCCTGACCCCACAACTCTTGCATTCTACACATGCATAAAACCAGCACCATATAGATGACGCTAAGGTCTGGCACCAGCTTGAATAGTAATTGAGTCCTTTTGCATCTTGCTGGTGCTTGCAGAAGCGTCTGAGTGCCTGAATGGCTGAGCACAGTGAACTGAATCCTGGGGAATCAATTCCCATTCCCTAGGGTGCTGCCATTCTGGAGCTTGATACCCTGCGGCTTGTTTCTCAAAGCAAAGTCTTTCACTTTTCCACTCTGGAGTCTGCAAAGGGTGGGGTCTTTTAGATTGCTTCAGTGCCCTCAAGATATCCTTTGTGTTGTCCGTATCCAAAGTACTGGGCTTCTTTGTAATGCTAACTTCTACTTCATCTTTGTAAGCTCCAACTCAAGACTTTTAATATAATCATTCAACTGCACCTTTTGCTCTTGGTTTTCAATGTAGAGCTGGCTAAGAGCCCCAAACAGTACTCAAGCTACAGCCTGAATTTCTTCTGCCACCCTTATCTCAGTCTCCTGCAAAGTCTCAGGACATGAGCAAAATGCAGACAAAATTTCTGCCTGAGTATAACACACATTGTGTAGCGTTCACCTGCTGATGGCGTCCTTCTTCCCAAATGAAACCTCTTGAGCCTGGTTTTTTTCTGGCTACATTACTATCAACATTCTGGTCTTCTGAGTTCCAACCACAATCTGCCATCAAGCTTGACTCACAGCATTCTAGGGCTGTTTTTCCAGCTGGCATCTCCAAACCTTTCCAAACTCTCCCCACAAGCCAGTTCCAAAGGCTTCTGAACCAGATGGTCAGGTAATGTCACAGCAATGCCCCACAACTCTTTTTTTTTTTTTTTTTTTTTTGTGCTGGGGATCGAACTTGGGGTCTTGTGCTTACAAGTCAGGCACTCTAACCATTGAGCTAAAGCCCAAGCTCCCCCACTTATTGTACCAAAATCTGTCTTACTTTCTCATTGCTGAGACACAATACCTGACACAAGTTAAAGGAGAGGTTTGTTTTGGCTCACAGTTTGTAGAGATTTCAGTCCATAGTCTGCTGGCTGCAGGGCAGAGTAGCATGGCAGAAGGGCATGGCAGAGGAGAAACAACTGGTGGTATGGCAGGCAGGAAGCAGAGAGAGATCAAAGGAGGAAGGAGGGAGATAGATCCTTCCAGTCCACACCCTCAGTGATCCACCTCCAATCAGGCTTCACCTCCCAACACCACATTTAGCTATAAACTCATCAATGGACTAATCCCCTGATGAGAGTATCATACCCCAATGATCTAGTCACCTCCCTAAAGTCTAACATTTGAACACATGAGGCTTTGAGGGAGCCATCTAGTTACAAACCATTATAGTATCAGATCAAGGACTACTGAGATACAAATAATAGCTAACATAGAAGGTTAATCCTAATCACGTATTTTTAAAATTCAGTTCCTGAAACTGTCAGTTTTTCAAGAATACCTAAGATACTTTTAAAATTTACATATTTGGGTTGGAGGGTGTAGCTTAGTGGTAAAGCATATGACTAGCATGTGTAAGGCCCTGAATTTGGATCACAGCACCAAAACATGTATTTGATGTTGTTCATTTTAACACAAAATCAGAAGCAAAGTAGATGTCTAATAATGCTTAAGTTTTCAGTAAGTTTATCTGATGGAAAGTTAGGTAACAATTGACTCTTATAATTAGGAATTATAATTTTTATAATTTAGCAATTTAAAAAGCAGAATGTACTATTAATGTGTTCTTAAATATTTTGACTGTGATTATATGAAGGATTTACAGTCATGGCAAAAATGAGGAAGACAGTAATGGTTGTGTTCAGATAAAGGAATTCTGATACATTTTCCTCTTTTCAGAATACTTTATTTAGCAGTTGCTACCCTCTTTGCTGGAAAATAAGACCTACCTAGAAAATAATCAGCCTTGAAAACTAGAGTTCAAAAATGGCAGCCCAATCAGCCTTTCCTTGCTTTACCTGCCATCACTCTTCTCCTGCTTAGTGGCTGTTCCGTAAGGCAAGTGAAGCAAGGAAAGGCTGATTGGACCTGGCATTTTTGACCTCTGGTTTACAAGGCTGATTATTTTCTAGCTAGGTCTTATTTTCGGGGAAACACAGGTACATGCCAGACACTCGTAAGTTCTTTTCATGATTTAACTCAGGAGTCATCAAACTATAGTGCATTTAGCCTGCCAGGCCTATTTTTCTTTGGATCTATGGTGAAAAATTGTATTAGACTTTTTGAAAACTAATTTTAATAATACAAAAGATTTATCCCAGTGTATGCAAATAATTTAACATGTTATAAACATTAAAATATATTAATGGTATATTTACATTCTTTTCTTCTTTTGGACCAAGTCTTTGAAATCTGATGTATATTTTATACTTATATCTCAAAGTGGTCTCATCATGTTTTTTACATTTTTAGAGAGTTATTGTTTTAAAAAGAAAGAATAGTTTTACTAGAGACCTTATATGGCCTACAAAACCTAAAACAGTTGTAATATGGTCCATCAGAGAAAAATATTTCTGATACTTGATTTTATTCATTTTGTCTTGACAACATTCTAGTAAGGTAGGTGCTATTACTATAATCCCTATTTTACAGATGGAGAAATAAGGCACAGGGGTTAAGTACCTTTCTCTTGGTAGCATTCACTATGGTTTAGAGCGGATTACAAACTCTGTCTACAAACTTGCTGATATTGTATTTCTTTGCAGTGTAAAAAGTGCATACTGGCTCACGTGTCAAAGGATGGCATGGTCACGATCTCGATCCCCCAGGTGGAAACACAGGTGAGTAGTTCGTAGTTTAGCTGAGTAAGCTTGGATTTGGGATGTGCCATGACTTTAAAATTCACCACTACTAGTAAAAAACTATTTTAAATAAGCTCATGGGATCTGGTTATTTACAGGGGAGGTCATATTTCTGTATTCTAAGAACTGACAGCTTTATTTGATTATGGCTAGCAGCTAAAATTTATTTATAATAAAAAGAAATGCAGTAGCCATAGCAAGAAGATGAGAAACATCTTGGAGAGTGTTGCAGTGTTAATTAGTGAGTGGTTTAGAGTTCTTTAGTGTGAATTTCATTCAGTTTTTTCATGACCAATATTTTTGAAGAAATTTAGGGTTAGAAAATAAGGTGTTTCCTTTTTTGTTTGTTTGTTCAGGGTTTTTTTCTTTTTTTGGTTTGTTTTTTTGAGACAAGATCTCACTATGCAGTTCAGGCTGGCCTTGAACTCACTATGTAGCCCCCGCTGACCTCAAACTCACAGTGATCCTCCATTATGGGCGTGGTGGCTAGGAGTTTCCTATTTCTTCGTCATGGCAAAATAATAGTTTTGAATAGCTCAATCGTAGTTCAACTGTTCTCCTCTCTGGTAGGTAGTATCAATTGTGTATGCAATTAGATTGGGGCAGTTAAACCAGTTTTTATTGTATACCTGCTATAAAGGCAAATATGCCGACTTTCCTGGCCTCAGCAAGCATGCAGGCCGGCTGGGGAGATTGCCAGCTATGACAGTGGGGAAAATGTATTGCCACTGAGTAGGGCAAAGCACTCTGGCTCTACAGGGAGGAACTGCCTCTGATTTTGTAGAGGAAAAATGTCTTAAAGAAGACAAGAAACATTTTTGGCTCAACATTTAAGGATGGTCAAAATTTCTAAAGGCAAAAAGAGTGAAGAAAGTATTCCAGTTAAGAGCAAAGGCTCAGAGATATAAATGTAACTTGTTTGTTTTGGGACTTAAAAATGATCGCAATTACATATACAAAAAGCAAACCAAGATCTTCATGTTAATGTAACTTGGCCACTGTGCGTATTCATTTTGATAATGCCGTGACTAATCAGTCAGTTCTTCAGCAGTTTTCATTTTGTAATTCACAAGACCAAACTTTAATGGGAGGACTTCAGAAATAAAAGAGAATGTAACAAAGCAAATGGTTCAAACATGGAAGGTATCATAGAGGTCATTTTGTTTCACCCTTTTGTGGTAGGCTTTGGTGAGAGGCACAAGAGACCCTCCCAAGCTTAGTGCCTGATTTCTGGATTCCTTCTTAGGTTTCTTGGTCAAGCAGTATGAAGAGTCATATTTTACCCTACTTGCAAGCTAACTCATTAGCCTGCCACAAGGCCCTCCTGGATCAGAGACAGCGGCCTTTTTCATCCATAGTATAGCAGGCAGCTTGAGCTTTATATTCCTGCCATTCCCCCTACCCTCTGTGTCCCTGAGGGCCAGCAGTGCAGAGGGGTTGGGCGGGTGGATGATGCAGAGCAGTGGGGTTGTGACACAGCTGAGGAACCTGAGTCCCCTACGAGGAGCTGCGAGCACATCCTCCCAGCCTTTGCCTTGGAGGAGACATTGTCTTATTATCTTGGGCAGCAAACAAAGCAGCTCTCTGTCCCTAAGGGAGGCACTGTCTCTATTTTCAAGGCTGTTTGCCTTGCAACAAAAGTTGTCAGTGCCCGAACTCCTAAGATGTGCAGAACTCAGGAGACTGGAGAACTGTCTCCCAGAAGACTCCTTGGATCTAGGGCAGTGGTGGCAAATCTTTGGTCCACATGCTGCAGTGGGCATACACAGCCCTCTCTGTCAGCATGCAAGCCAAGTCGCCCCAGCAGCTGAGCATCAGGTAACAGTTGTTTTTTTCTAAACTAAAACCTCAGTATTCAGGTTTAATTGCAATGTTGGCACTTTGCAATAAAAGTGGGTTTTGGGTTGCAGTTTGGGCACTCGGTCTCTAAAAGTTTCTCTATCACTGCTTTAGGAAAACTGAAAATGATAACAGCAATGCTGCAAACTTCTCCAGAAGAAAGGGCTGCTAACCATTATGGAAGGCAGTATGGAGATTTCTCAAAGAACTGAAATTAGAAATGCTATACGACTCAGCTATTCCTCTGCTAGGTATCTTCCCAAAGAGCTTCAGTCATCATACTATAATGATACCTGCTTACCAATGTTTATAGCAGCACAATTCATAATCGCTAAATCCTGAAAGCAGCCTGTGTACCCATCGACAGATGATTAGGTAAACAAAATGTAGTATCTATATGTAATGGAATACCACTCTGCTATAAAAAAAATATGATGGAGTACCACTCTGCTGTAAAGAATTCGAGGCATTTGTAAGAAAATGGATGCACCTGAAAAATGTAATACTGAGTGAAATTAATCAGACACACAAGCTCAAATACCATATGGTATTGTTCATTTGAGTGAGGCAAAATACAAGCAAAGAAAATGATAAAGGATGGATAGAAATGGACAAGGGGGCAGATCTCATCCAATAGGGAAATGGTCCAAGGAAACAAGAACCAGGGGTAAGGAAGGGAAGGGGAAGTGAGAGGAATACAAATATGCCATGTACAAGATCCTAATAACTTCAGTCAGTGTAAACATATGCCATAACATGAGCTAGGACAAATAATATCAACAAGTATGTAAAAGGTGATAGGGGAATCAGAGGAGGAGGGGGCAGGGAGAGGGAAGGGG
This sequence comes from Hystrix cristata, assembly GCA_004026905.1. Taxonomy (NCBI): domain Eukaryota; kingdom Metazoa; phylum Chordata; class Mammalia; order Rodentia; family Hystricidae; genus Hystrix; species Hystrix cristata. The sequence goes on along the minus strand of PVJO010002853.1, from coordinate 26,698 downwards.
AAGAGAATTAGAAAACAAGCTGTAATTTGTAGATGTAATTACTCCCCAAGATGATTTTAAACTGCTAAAATTGCAAACATGTACTAATTTTTTAAAAATTTTAAAAAAGAAAGGGGTGCTATACAATAAAACATGATATAAAATGTAATATCAACACAGTTTTTAATGTAACATAAGGATTAAAGTAAGATCTTCGGTATTTCATCAGTCTGGAAGACCTCTGCCTCTGACTGCCAGCTTTTCTGCTTAATAGTAAAAGTGGTGAAGTCTTCCAGGAAGTCCTCAGAGACTCTAGTTGCTTCCCCCACTGTGATGAGGTGTAGCCAGCTGGATGGTAGACATTCTGCTTCAGCTAAGTAATGCTTGCCAGTATGTTTAGCTTGATGAATCTAGAGGGCAGTATTGCCAAGTCCAGTATATATGTGCCTGTAGATACCTGAGGGAGATAGATCTATCTCCTTTCTTGTGTGGAGGTTACAGACTTGGCTCTGAAAGAAAAGAGATTCACTCATGGTTTCTCCAACTCCCGGGTAGCTCTTGAGGGTGTGATTGAAAAAACTTGCAAGGGCAGTTTCTTCGTTATTTAGAAGACATTAAGATTGAGATATTACAGAGGTCAGATGGGAGAAAGGTCCTTAGGTGCAAAATTGAAGACTGGGCAACCCAGACTGGTTTCCCTGGGTAGAGTAGGAATATAAGGCTCCATGTTGGCAATGTTGGGGTTCTGGAGAAGGTAAATACAGAAGGCACATGCTGTCCCTAGAGAGCATTATATCTCTACTAAAGCATACTCTCACCAAAGTTAGCATCTCTGAACAGCACATATTCTGGTTGTATGTGAGGGAGTAGATGTGGGAAAGAAAAGCAATTTGTCTGTGCTAGAAGTATTTATGTAGGAACTGAGCATAAGATTCAAGTCTTAAGATTCACTTCTCTTCCCTCCCCCTGCCACCTGTTAAGTATGTTTCTTACTCCTTAATATATCTTTAAGAGTGAGATTGGGCAATTAGTGGGAGAAACTATGCTATGAATCTTGTATCTGAGTGTGGGTTGTGGCAACATTACATCTTAGAATTTAATTTAATTTCAGAGGTCATGTTCAATTTTCCAGACGCTCTTCTGCATATTTGTTTATGTGAATCTATTCCTTCAGCCTCTTACTTGGCTGTTGAACCTGATTAAGCTTTTGCTGACTGACCACTAGAAGTCACTGCATATCCTTTCGCCAGAATTTTGCTATCAGCAGTCTTCCAAAATGGATCCTGCCGTGTGCCTAAGCTGATCTTCCTCCAATAAGACGAGTGTACTCAGCCCATTTTTGCCATGCACAGAAATACTTTAGTTCAGACAGAAAGAGTATGCTTGTCAGGTTAGACAGTGCCATCATCAGACTCCCAGTATACAATTCTGGATGTATATATGGCAAATTGATGAATTTAGTTTGGGCGAGAGAAGCAGTGTAATTCCTGGAAAGATAAACATTTTAGGTAGGTCATATTAAGACAAACTTAGTTTATTGTCTTAAAAGGGACTAAACTTTTCTGTGTTTATTCACATAGGTCTTTATCACCAGTACCTAGAAATTTCGAATACTACAAGCAAAGATATTCTTCTGGGCATCATGGCTGTGAATATAGAAAAGACCCGAGAAGACTCACTGCTTGGAGAATGGACAATGAGAAACATGGACAGAATAAACCAAGGATTCCCCCTCGTGGAAATTTCTATCATAGGTCTTATGAACATAGATCACCTTCCCCAAACATAAGAAATTCTTTTGACAATGTTTACACATATAAGCCTCACCGAGTGTACTTGCCTGGAAGAGGGGATGGTGACAGAAGAGCTCAGTACATGCCCTCATACTCGGAGGGTGCATCCTACCTAGAGCCTGGGAGGGATGCTTATTCCCAGAAAATGCAAGGCAGGTACATTCCTGCTAACTACAGAGAGAGAGGCAGTGGGAGAGGAAGGAAACCACCTCAGAGGTCAATGGCAGATTCCTTTACTCTTGAAGGAAAGTGGCATGAAGATGAGTTCAGGCACCAGAGGATGCAAGAAGAAAAATATTCCCAGTCACCTAGAAGAGGCTCAGAAGACTTTGACACAAGGAGCTCTTTTCAGAAGAGGTATAGGAAAACATTAAACCTGGGTAATTTAGTATAAAGCCTCAAGTGAAAAAATGTTTACTTTATAGTTGAAGATAACCACCTCGAAAATCTTTTGTCTAAAAAGGTAGAAAGCATTGTAGTTTAGTTATGGTCTACTAGAGGTAGTGAAGTGTTTCTTTTTAGAGTAAATCGTATTGATGGCTAGAATATTTTTAAAAAGATGGTATTTTCCTCTTTAACTACCTTGTGTCTCCATGAATTGGCTTGAGGGATTATAAGTTGTCTTACCACTGCGTTCTGCATTTAAAGCCTTGCTGCCCAACATTCTACACATATAAATTCTCACTTTCTTCTCTGTAGTGCAGGTATAAACTGATTTATGTCAACACAGGTATCCTGAGGATCGTGAGTTCAGAAAATATGGACACACATCGAAAAGAACTGAAGACGTGGAGAGATATGAAAACAGAGAGCCTGCCAGGAAGCCAAAGTGGAAGCCCGAGTATTCTTTTCTACCTTACCAAGAGAAGAAGAGTCAGCGTGACTTCGGAGCTTACACTCACCGATTCGCTGAGAGGGAATACCCAGAGACCAGCTCAGCAAGCAAAGTCCCCTATGACTATCGCCGCAAGCATCATAAGCTCTTGGATGATGACCAGGACTTTGCTGATGGGAGACTTCAGAAATACTTGAAAGAAGAGGATAGAAGATATTCTCAAAAAGGCCCTGAAAATAGAGAGTCAGATTGCTTTAATGCTGGAAGAGGGAGAGAGATAGAAGGTGGGCTAGTCAAAGATCCTGTTAAACCACCTAAGAAAGACTACATTCCCTGTGTTTCTTCAGATAAAAATGAGGGTAACTTGAAGCCCTCTGATGACAAATGGAAGAAGAAATTAAAGAAAGAAGACTGCAGAAAAGAGAGCAACTCTTCCAGTAGCCAACTTGATACAAGTCAAAACCTTTCCAGTGTGAAACCCTCATGTGTCAGTCTTGGGAAGAAATCTCTTACAGTTAAAGTAGATGTGAAGAAAAGTGTAGATCCACCCAGGTATTATCTTTGTTTTCTCTTTATAATCTTTAATTCTTCTGTCACCTTTGGAAGTGGAACTCGTAGTGTGTTTATGGTCCATGGGGGTAAAAGGATCACCTGGATTTTCCCCAAAAAAGTCCTGCAATGAGAGTGAATCCTGCCATTAGTAATACGAGGTGATCATATGTCTGCTCATTCCCACATTCTATCTTCAGATGCGTCTTGGGTATAAGGAATTTCGTGGAGTTATTTTTCTTCATGAATTTTTTTTTTTTCGCTTTTTTGAGACAGAGTTTTACTGTGTAGTCCAGGCTGGCTTTGAACTCACTATGTAGCCCAGGCAGGCCTCAAGCTCATGGCGATCCTCCTGCCTCAGCCTCCCAAGTGCTGGGATTACAGGTGTGCACCACCACGCCCGGTGAATTCATGTATTTTTCTGCTGCCAGATATTCGTTATCCAAGGATAGGCATTCAAGGAGACCTGATCTTTGTAGTTTCTCAGAGCCTGTATTCCCTGTTGCCTGATGATGTTCAGGGAATTTTTGAGTGGGAAGGGACTTTAGCAGGTCCTGATTTAATGCAGGAGGAAAGCAAGGACCTGAGAGGTGGAGTGACTTGCCTGTGTCAAAAGTGACCAGAGTTTAAATCCATTTGTCCCTTCATGACTCCAGGAAGTGAGAGACTTAATGTGGTTCCTGCTGCCATTCCAAAATGACTGGGCTTAATTGAGTAGATCTCCAAATAGAAGAAATCAGGCTATAACCTGGGAAGATATCTATTTATAAGACATGTACTTCAGCTCTTAATGATTCTTGAAAAAAAACAGACTACTATTGTAATAGGTTATAGTTTCCTAAAGCATCCTTGCATGCTTTATTCCATTATTAATATTACCTCCATTTATGGATTCCGAGAACAGCAAGGTACCATAGTTTGGCTGTGTCAGCTAAATCTGTTCATTGCCTTAATACACTACCAGTACACGAATGAAAACATGATGGACCATGTTGATTTGATATATATTCACAGTTGACTCCTATTTGTAGTTCAATCGAAAGCAAGGAAAGAAAATTGAAAGGGTAGGATGGGAATAGGAGAAGAAGGTAAGCCCAAAGTCTTTTTTTTTTAATGATATTTTTGTTCCATTTCTTTTTTTGGTGGGGGGGGTGTTGCTGGGTATCGAACTCAGGGCCTTGTGCTTGCTAGGCAAGTGCTCTACCACTTGAGCTAAATCCCCAGCCCCTTTGTTCCATTTCTTAAAGTTAGACACAGCAGTCCTCCTTCATACTTTCCCTACATTCATTGCAATTGCAGAAAATGTTATAAAGTACAGTAATGTATATTTCTGCTTAAAAGGAATCAATACATTGTAGTACTTTTAAAGAATGCTAAAAATACCAATTTTGAAGGGTTTTATTTTAACAGACTTCATTTAAGGTACTGTACAGTTAATTTTATAATTTGAAATGAGAAATGGAAGCTTGATCTTCATGCATCACAAAAATGAGCTTCACAAAATTCAGGCTTGCTGCTGCACTTTTGTTTTGAATTTATAAACTATAATTTTAGGAACTCTCATGGTCTGTCAGTGGAGCTTGACAGGACATGTTTGACCTGCTGACCGGGACCTGCAGGATGGCTTTTTAATAAAGAGCCTTGATGGCAAATTCTATTCAAAGATCTGAAGAAAAAAATAACTGAACAAATATATGCATCTCTTCAACACGATAAAGCATCAGTCCACAAAATCTTTCTCTGCGATTATAATTTACTGATGAGTGAGTTATGGAAGCCTTTTGTGGGTTGGATTTAATTGTGTATGGATTGATGAACTATACGTAAAACAAAGGTGGTTAATGCCCTCAATAGAATTATGTTTTCAAATATTAACATAATTGGATTTTTCTTTGCTAGAAAAGATTGAAATAATCATAAAACAGTACAGAGAAGGGTTTATTTGTTGGTTAAAATTTAGAATTGATCTATTTTTTTAAGGACTAAGATGGTTAATTTTGTGGTTTGCTTGCTTAGCTTTGATCAAGTACTGCTGTTTGTCCCTTCAGTTATCAGTGTGGTTGAAAACATGAGGCTATCCCCTAGTGATTTTTCCAGATTCCAGGTTGTATCTAGAAACAACAGTAGGCAGACATCTGCTTGAATATTCACCGTATAGTTAGTGCTTCTGTTAAGAAAGACTGCTCTAGTGACCCACTGTCAGAAGCTTAATTATCAGAGTAAAAGTTACATATGACTCATGGATTTTATTATATACTACGAGCTTCCAGGGGACAGGCCAATCTGTTGGTTTAGGGTTTTGTTGTTGGGTTTTTTGTTGGTGGCGATTTGATACGCATTTTTTTGATGAGTCCTAAGTATGTACAATAGCAAATTAAGACTTAATGTAGCTTTTTATGTTTTCTTAGTTTTTTTACAGCACTGAAGGAGAACATCAGTGGGAATATCCTTACACAGAGAAGGAAGTGGGAAAAGTAAGGGAAGGGACAAAGGAACTGGAAGATTTAATGAGACCAGTACTAGAAGTAGCATTAGAATTCAAATTTTTGGCTATATTTTAATTCTTAAAACTGGCTAAAATGCATTTCAAATGAGAACATTTAGTCTTTTCAGTGTAACTACTTGTTTGGGGATATTTTCTGAAATTATTGACTTGTTCATCAATCCATGTCATAGGAAATAATAAAAAGGAGTGTGAACCAAGAGATTTAGATTTACAAATATGAATGCTTAGAACATTTTTCATTCTCAAGTCTGAAGAGTTTTTCTTGTAGCAAAAATATGTTTTTGCTTTTTGTTTCATTTTATTTTGTTTTCATTTTGCAGTACTGGAGTCTAAACCCTCAGCCTTGTGCATACTAGGCAAGCATTCTACCATGACCTACATCCCCAGCCCTATGGTTTTTTTAAGGGACTAAAATTTGAGGTTATACTATTTTAAAGTGTATTTTCTAGAAAATGATAATTTTAATATTTTTAATTTAAAATTCTGTAGTGAAGGAACTCTAGGATAAATTTTAATTGATAACAAGTTTAAACACTAAAATCTCAGGAATTAAATATAACTTCAAAGTATACTACAGCAGAAAGTATACTAAAGCACTTGTATGGATTGAGAGTTGGGTATGGAGTGGAGACAAGAGTTGAGCCAGTAATTAATTTGTAATAAATCTTAAGTAAATTTTAGTAATTATCCAGTGAAAACTGGGAACTTTTATCAGCCTTGTGACAAACTGAGGCTTCAAAAAATCAACTCATCTCTCCCCATAGATGTACCATTTTTATAGTTCCATTTAAATATCTTATTTTTCATCTATACAGTGGTTTTTTTGTTTTGGTGCCAGGGATCAAACTCAGGGACTTGTGCTTGCAAGGCAACCACTCTAACCACTGAGCTAAATCCCCAGCCGTACACAGTGTTTTTGAAAGCTGTGTTTTTTGTTATGGAACAGGACTTTTGTACCATTAAGCCCCTTTAATTAAACAGAGAACATTTCATTACTGGAGGTTGTTGTGGGTTGTTCTTGCTTTTACCAGTAAGTGTCTCTTAGCTGGTTATCAGATGCACAGCAGGAAACTTGGAGTGAATTAGGAAAGAAGAGAAATGGGTCTTCTAATGAAAGGCCTCCTAATGAATCAGGAACCATGGCAGTGGCATCAGCCTGCTGCATAATCACTTTTCTGTGTTTCTGCTTTGGCAGGGAATTGTCTGACAGTGGTGGTCCGAGAGTAGGGAGCATGGAAAGTCAGATGGAAGCCTGTCCTATGAGAAGTTATCAGGAGGCACTTGAAACCATTTTGTTAGAGGAGTTGATTTTTTTTTTAAACAAGAATATCTGTAAGCCCCTCAGGAGCCTGGAACAGTTTTGGATATTTGGCTATGTGGCTTGAATAAGTAAATATATGCATGCATGCATCTGTGCCTCCAAACTTATCTAATTGCTTTTTGTTTCTGATGAGATATAATTTATTCTAGTGGTGCTACTGTTATTTAAAATATACTTCATGGATCCCTTGGATTTATCTTTGGAGCCTGTAACATACTGATAAAGAACTACCTCTGGGTTGTAAAACCAAACAAGCGGGCCGTCCATCATCTCAGTGTTTATTGTATGCTCCCCACAGGGCTGCAGTAAAGATTATGAGACAGTGGTAGTTAGCTTTAATCCCTTATGCTTGGTATTTGGTAAACCCTCAGTAAATATTAGCTCTGCAGCATAATAATCACTGTATAGTAGTACCTAGGGATCAGGAGAGCTCTTAATGAAAGTTAAAAGATTCAGAAGCTAGGGGTCAGGGATGTAGCTCAGTGGTAGAATGCTTACCTAGCATGTGCAAGGCCTTGGTTCAACCCCAGCACCACAAAAATTTAATTAAAGTTGCAGAAGGTATTAAAGTGGTAAAATAGCTGGGATTATATAACATGGTAGCATTTCTTTAAGGGTACATTAGGTCAAACACAATAATTGATATTAATGATCAGAACTTCACTAATAACTAAGACTATTTCCTGAGTGCAATTTTGTGATTAATTTCAAGTTCAAAATATTCTAAGCTTCTCATTACCAATAGAGATATAAGAATTTTTCTGAAGTCAGAGGTTCTTATGTTAGATACCTTGTCTAATCTTGCTGGATTTACAATGTTTTGGCCATTTAGAAGTAGAAAATAATCTGTCTATAATGCTTTGTATTTTTTAAAGTAAAAATTCTTTCACTTAAAATTTTGAAGCTTTTATTATTAAAATGGTAAATAATATTACTGGGCATGGTGGCGCACGCCTATCCCAGTACTGCAGAGGCTGAGGCAGGTGGATTGCTGTGAGTTCGAGGCCAGCCGGAACTACATAGTGAGACCTTATCTCAAAAAAACCAAAAAAAAAAAAAAAAAAAAAAGGTAAATATTTACTGATCTCTGATTTAAAGATTACAAACCATGTATCTATAGCTATTTTCTCCTAATTGTTATTTTGGATGTTTTACAGCATATAATTTAGGGCTGAAATTATAAGAAAAGATAAATTTATTTTTAGTTTTTGTAGCTATCTTAATTTTCAATAGGTTGTGTCCTTAGCAAAATAGTTTCAAATTTAGTTAAACATTTGTGAATTATTTTAGGGTTGCTTCTAGCTATTCCACCGAGAGACAAATGTTACATGATTTTGTTGCCATTGGCAGGAAAATTGAGAACTTTCATCCAGTGTTTGAACATCTTGACTCACCCCAGAATACTGAAAACAAATCTACAGCAGAATTTGCTCAGGAAATCATAACAATAATTCATCGAGTTAAAGGTTGGTATATTTTACACATACATTAAGGCTAACACAATAGTAACTTTTCATGAGATATGATACCTGCAGTGTAGTTTAATAATAATAAGTTATGAATTAGAAAATCTGTTGGAGAGAGTGTCAGGCATTCATTCAAGCCTAGTTATTCTTTATATGTATTTCTAGTAACTTTTTGCTTCAACCGTTAGTAGATTAGAAATCCCAAGTTAGAAAGGGAGAGGTTTTGTGTGCTGCAGAAGATAGGCATAAAGAGTGCAATGAGAAGGAATAATTGATAGCCTAACAGGGAGGAAGAAGCAACAAAAAAACAGATAGATACAAAACTTAAGCAGTACAGAAGTCTGGATCGTTTTGTGATATTCCTAAAGCCCCCTAGAGTATTACTGGGACTTTGTGCCCTGAGGATGTTGCTAAGTGATCAGTGAAAGATGCCCTTTGCTTTGGCATACTTATGGCATCAGAGAGTAGCATAATAAATACTTTAAAGATTTGCATTAAATTGTTTTGGTTTTGCTCCTGGCAGGTTTTCATTAATTGGAAAATTCAGTGAGGTAGAATAGCTTTTCTTGGTAATGCTACACAAATAAGACAGTTGTGGATAGTGTAAGCTAGAGGCCTTCACTAATTCCAAAAATTTCATTTTATGCTTGTATTGATCTTTTTGTACCTCCATAAAACATATTTCAAAAATGAATTATTTTCTCCGTGCCCCTCAAGCTAAGGCATATATATTTTTTGAAACATGCCGGTTTGGGCTGGGGGTATGTCAGTGGTAGAACATTTGCCTAGCATGTATGCGACACTGGATTTGATCCTCAGGTCTGCAATCGGTCAGTCAATAAATGGAAAGTTAGATAGGGCATGCAGTTTTTCTGAAACACTTCACACTCTCAACTCCCATGCCTTTCCTCCAAAGAAATATAATTATTTCCAGGAAGGGAGCAGGTGTTGGAGAAAAATCCAGGAGATTGTCCCAGAACAGGAAGAGTAAGTTAGGAGAGAGGATTGCTTAAGTAACTTTCAGAGGGATCAGGTGCATTCTCCTTCTCTCTATCCTGTTTAAAGCCTATAACATAGTTGTGTTTAAAATGTCTTCAAGAACCTCAGTTCATGTTAAAGTAAAATGGCATTGGAAGACATTCTGTGATGTATAAACATGACATTTAACTTTTTTCAGATATGTTTTGATGTTTCAGAACAACTTGTTGTTTGTGAAACTAATTTTTACTCTTGTTGAACCGCAGAGCTCTGTGTTATCTTTATTTCCCAGATAGAGTAAGATCTTACTTTGGATAAAAAAGGTTCTTTCTTCAGAGAAAAAAAGGTCCTCACTTTGAGAGTGCCACTGTCTTTTTCTCTGGAGCAGTAAGCAGACATGTCAGATAGGAAGAAAACCCCTGGATCCATAAATGAGGTTTCACTTGGGCTTGGAGAAAAGCATGTGAGCACTTCAAATTAGTGTATGAAATGATTTAGCTTCCATGTATTTTCAAGAGGAAAAAAGACTGGATTTTTTAATGTCATTTCTTCCTGTACTTATATATAATATTTTAAGCAGAACCCGTTTTATATTGAGATGGAATTATTTGTTTCCTTTTTAGCAAATTATTTTCCATCACCTGACATTACTCTACATGAGCGTTTCTCAAAAATGCAAGACACACATGCTACAGATGTCAAAGAAAGTCAATTAAATACAGATCCAGAAATTCACAGGTAATGGTTGGTTACTGTATTCCCACTTAACTCTTGGGAATTTACCTCAGAACAGGTTCGGGAAGGTGTTGCTACCTGAGCTTGCTCACCTGAGCTTGTGGACTCTTAAGAGTGCATTTGCTGCATAAAAACAGGTACCAGGCAGGTACCAGGGCAGTGGACGTGGATGGAATAGGTTGCATTGAAGCCACTGACTAACATTGTTTACATGTATAGGACTTTGAAAATATTTACCTACTTAAGTTTGATTCTGCTGCATCTAATCTATAGTAGTTGCCTACTGAAGTTCTGGCTGGAAGAATGAAAGACAGTTGTCATGCCATTGAAATCATGGGTTGCTTCATGTGGTCACAAATGACTGCCAGATGCAAACCTGTCTTCTGTTAGCACGTGTCCGAGCAGGTGATGTGTCCTGTCTCGTGAATGGAGTAGAAGCAGGCGTAGAATACAGTATATCACAGAAGAAAGGTTGAGGCTGCACAGACTAATGATCTGAGAACCACTAAGACTTCCTTATAGTGTTGTTCATAGGATGTGTATGTTCCGAGAGACTGCCATATAGACTAAAAACCACCTGGTAGCTGGTTTATTTTTCTTTCTCTAAGACACAGGTGCTTTATTTTGAATTCCATTCTGTAGTAGTAGGATCAGGTATTAGTACTTAAGATAATTATTTAATTGTACTATGCCTTTATTATTTTAGGAGAATAGATATGTCTTTGGAAGAGCTTCAGGGCAAACAAACTATAATATATGAATCAGAACAGGTAAGTGAACACAGTTTTTGATAAGAGATTATTTTATTGTTGGTATGCTAACGGGAAAGGGATTGATGGAGTCAAAAGAGAGGAAGAGGAATAAGAGTTGAGACTCAGGAATCTGAAATTTTAAAAGTTCTCCAAGTGATTCTGATTATTGGCCAGGTTGAAGTGAGAATACTGACAAAAGACAAAAATACTCTCTCAGAGGGACAATCCCTAAGGATAATGGCTTTGTAAAATTGATACAAAATTACAGCATATAATATTCATTACAAAATTCCACACTGAATCTTATAGGAAGTATGTTCTGTATGTGTTTTTCCAAAGCAGTCATGTGGAATATATTTTTTAATTGTGCATGGAATGAATTAAAAGAACTAAGTCTCACTTGATATTGCCCTTCTGTTTACTGTAGAATGTATGAAAGATTCCGTGGAATACAAAGTAGCAGAATATTGGAAATACTACTAAATTTCTTTATCTTCATGTGTTGTGTGTGGTTCCCACCCAACACTTCTCCCACCTGCCATTTCTATACTAATTAGAAAGATGATCTTGACCAGCCAGGGAGGAGGAAACCTAGCTCTTGTTTTAAAAGTATGTCAAATTCTGAAAGAATTGAGAGAAAATAGTTTTTGTAGAGAAAAGATTTTAATACATTTCTGATAGAATATATAAATAACTTTTTCACTTGGGAAAATGGTTATAATTTTTATTAAACTCATAGAGATGTATTGATTTATTGAGTTGTATTTTCAAAAAATTTCTAATCATCAAAGTGTTACAGTCAGCTTTCAGGAAATTTGAGGATTTTTCTTTTTCTTTCTTTTTTTTTTTTGTGCCGGGGATTGAACTGAGGTCCTTGCACTTGCTAGCCGAGCACTCTAACCACTGAGCTAAATCCCCAGCCCCAAATTTGAGGATTTTTAAAAAAATCATCTATAATTCAACTGTTTAATACAAAATATTTGATCATCTTTTCTTATAATCTTACATCTTGCATTTTAACATAGCCACTATTATATTGTATGCAATTTGCAGTTTTATAGGCTTTTTTATTTTTGCTTGATTGGCAGCATCAGTCCTTTTGTATAAAATCTCTGAATTCCCTGTGACTCTTATAATTGAGGCTTTTTAAGTTTTAATCAGCTTTTTTTCAGTAAACATTTTCCATGTTAACTTCCACATAGTAGTTACTAATTTAAATGGTTGTATATATCCCCTTGCATTATCAGAATATATTTAATTATTCTTCCCTTTTTCTTTAATATTTTTAACATTTCCTTTCTTTTTTGTTATTTTAAATGCAGTATTTTGAAATTTTTTTGTAGACAGCCTTTTCTTTGAAGTAGGATCCCAGAAGTGGGATTTCTGATTCAATGTTAGGAACTTTTCTGACTATATTGTCAATTGTGTCTCAAAATATTTATATCAGTTTACACTACCATTAGCAGGATGAGTACAAAATAAGTTATTTAGGACATTTAATTAAGGTTCTTGTTAGATATGGTCTTTGTGCAACTAACAGTAATGTGAATGGTTTGTCTTCTGTCAAAATTCCTCAGACTCTGGTCAAAGTAATAGATCCAAATGACCTACGACATGACATTGAAAGAAGGAGAAAAGAACGGTTACAGAATGAAGATGAGCACATTTTTCACATAGCTAGTGCTGCAGAGAGGTAATCAGTAGATGAAAACCATCGTGTTATCAGGGAGCTTTTGGTTTCAGCATTTTTTACAATTTTCTATGTGTGATAATAATTTTCATTTTAGTGTAGGATTTGATCCTTCAAATCCATTTTATATGTTTAAGTGAATTCTATTGAAATGTTTCAAAGTTATTCAGTGATCATCATACGTGACTTGATTTAAGTAACAAAAATGATGGGCCAGGGGAGTAGTTGAGGTCTTCCTAATTCTAGAGAGGCCTTTTAAATATTGGCAGGACCCAGGGCCAATAAGATTACAGACTGTTTGGCTCTAGCTTATTGAAACTGATACATTCTGCCCTTCAGATTCTGGAGTAGTCTGAATTGTACAAAATGTCCGAAGATCAGTACAATGTTCTTTTAGGACTCTTTGTAGATATCTGTCCGTGAAACGGGCCAGTGTAGTAGAAAATGCAGAGGCTACCGAAGGGTGAACCTCATGTCTGCCCATTTCTGAACTGTTTGATCTTGGACAAATTTGCTGAGTGTCTAAAGACTCTCCATATGTAAAATGATGATAAAACCAACTGCTTATTAAATGACTGGCACATTTGAAGTATGCATGCCGTGCATGGAAAATAGATCATTAGTAGATCCTCACTTTTCTTTCCCAACCTCATACCTCCTTTTAAGAGCTCTAAGTAGTCTAGATTGGCCTCCATTTATCTCTAAATCTGAGAACTAGTAGAACTTGTGGCAACTCTAGCATTATGATTATGAGGTATATAATTGAATGGGGCAAAATTTCTAGTTCGATTAAAAGTCTTCACACTATTTGCATCTGTGTAAAATGGAAACATAGAAAGGGTCAGTGCTAGTCGTTCTTCCATAATCACTGGTATCAAATTTCTCAAATATTTGACTAGGGGTTGAGGATTTAGCTCAAGTGGTAGAGCACTTGCTTAGCAAGCACCAGGCCCTGAGTTCGATCCTCAGCACCACACCCCCCAAAATTAAAATATTTGACTAGACTTTTAAGTCAAGTCTGTGCCTATCTCGTTCTTAGTCAAAATATGTAGAACTTGTTTAAAACTGGACTTGATTCTGACAATTAGTTTGGGACTCATTAAAAGATAGTGAAGCTGCATGTTATGGCATGTGGAACAATTAAAAATAAAATAGTAAAAAATCTTGTCCCTTACAGGTGAAAGTTATTATTCCTCTAACATGGAATAGTTAATGCATGGCTTGATTGTCCTCGTAATAACACAAAGTGTCATGTTTTTCTCAACTCAGCAAGTTTAAGAAACCCAGTATGTCAAGAAACTGGATTTTTCAAATAAATTTAAGGTGATCAGCATGTCATAAAGACTATATAATACCTCAGGATATATCTTTGCCCTTTGAGATTGTTAGAGCTTGAGCACTGGAGTTAGACCTGAGTTCATCAGCTGGCCTTAGACTCCTGGCTGTGTGACTAACTTGGTGCAAGTTATTTAGTCTCTGCTTCCTCATCTGTAAATAGGAATAAGAATTATACTCACCTCATAGTAGTGGCTAAGACTGAGTTAAATGGTGAGTGTATGGTAGAGTGGCTGGTTAGTGTTAAACTCATTAATGTTAGCTTTGATGATGGTGTTATAGCATGCAAAAGATGTCTTACTAGAAGATTTCTTTTGCTGAGTCTGTTGGATTATTTTATTTGTATTGGATAGTTGCTGTGGCATATGTAGCTAGGAAGGTTTTTAAAAATAGAGCTTGTACACACCATAAAATTCACCCCTTGAAAGTAAATAATTCAGTAGGTTTTAGTATATTCACAGAATTGTAAAACCATTATCACTGATTCCAAACATCCCATCACCCCAGAAGGAAGCACTGTACCTGTTAGCTGTCATTCCCCATTTCTCCTTCCCCTCACCCCCAGCAGCTGTTGTTCAGTGTGTGGCTTTTGTGGCTGACTCTTTCATGTACCATAATGTTTTCGACATCCATCCAAGTTGTAGCATGAGAATACCTTTTAAAGTCAGTGTATAGTTTTCATAGAAGTTCAGGAAAAAGTGAAGCATAATAAAATAATAAATCACAGGATATAGTGATTTCCCACCTGTGTGGTTTTCCCTTATAAAGTTGTAGGCAAGCTCTGTGTCTACATTGCTCACTATTGTATCCCCATTGAGCTCAGTTCATATTTGTTGAGTGAATGAGTGAAGAGTTTGTGAAGGAACAGACAGGGTTGAGGATGCTTAAATCATAGTACATTTCTATCTGGATTTCTGTTCCTTGATGCCTAGGATCCTTCACCAGCAAGTCTAATTCTTGGGGAATCCTTGTAGTCTCCCTGCTGTTCTCAGATTCCCCTTTCTGATCAGTCTCTTGTCTTGTAATATAGTATCTATCCTCTGCTAACCAGTGTTAATAAGTTCACTGTAATGTAATTGAGATGTGTTACATAGATATGGGCTGTGTGTGATAAAGTAGCTTAAAGATAGTACCGGTGGACTTCAGGAGGACCTCAGATTGCCAACACTTTCTTTTTAGCAAAACAGTTTATGGTAAAACATGAGTTTTTATTCTTGCTTTTGTAACAATCTATAATCTGTAATGAACTAGAGTGAACTTTACACAAGTCTTTTATTCATATAATCAACAAATATTTATATCTTAATTTACTTTGTTCTAAGGTTACTGTTGTAAGCATTGGGGATACAGTGAAAAACTGTACACAAAGTACTTGCCTCTGTGGCACTTGCATTTAATGATAGGAAAAACAGAATAAGTACATGTCAGTGTAGTGATAGGTGAAAAATAAGGCAGAAAAGGAAATTCAATAGGAGAGAGTGACATGTGTTATATGATTTTAAAAATTTAGCTGGGATGTAAATTAAGAGTTAGCCACAGGATTACTTAAGGGGATAGTATTTCAAGAGCAAGAATAGCAAATGAAAAGACTTTGAGGCAAGAGCGAGGTTATTCTTGTTTAAGTACTACAAAGGGCGATGGTGGGGCTACAACATGGAAGAAGAGGGAGAGAGTTAGTAGATGAGACCAAATTATGAAGGCCCAAAGGATATAAAGACTGTATTTTCCTCCAAATGAAATTAGAAAACATTTGGGATTCTAACCAGAAAAGAGACATAATCTCAAGTGAATTTTAAAAGGATCCCAAGCACTCTGGGAGGCAGAGGCAGGAGGATCACAAGTTTAAGCCCGGCCTGGACAACTTAGTAACTTAATGAGACCCTGTCCCAGAATTTTAAAAAGAGGGTGAAGGACTGGGGATGTAGATCAGTGTGAAGGTACTGGCTGCAGTCTCCAGTACTGGGAAGAGAGAGAGAGTGAGAGAGAAGAGAAGAGAGAAAAGATGGTTCACTATGGTTGCTGGGTAGAGAATGAATTATAAGAATTAG
Organism: Hystrix cristata; assembly: GCA_004026905.1. Taxonomy (NCBI): domain Eukaryota; kingdom Metazoa; phylum Chordata; class Mammalia; order Rodentia; family Hystricidae; genus Hystrix; species Hystrix cristata. Next base: position 10,711 of record PVJO010002853.1, on the reverse strand, counting down.
AGAAAAATAATTTCCTTGTCAAGTAATAAAAAATTAAAATAGTCTGCATGATAGGAAAGGATGGTAGGGGAGACCCATCAGGGAGCCAGCCCCTCCCATATCCTCTGTATATGGGGTCTGCCTTATGGTGTAAGATGGCTGTTTATGCACTAGTCACCATGCCCTCGTTCTATCCTTTCCCTTAAAGATGTCCTGAAATTTACACATGACACTTTAACACCATTGGCCAAACTTTAGTCCTGTGGCCATATCTACGTGGGGGAGGCTTGGGAAATAGAATCTTTAACCTAGGTGTTTGCCTGGCCAAAATTACATATCAAAGGATTTTCAAAAAATTTTAAAACTGTACATATAAATTTTACCATTTTAATTGTTTTTAAGTATATAATTCATTGGCATTAAGTGTATTCGCAGTGTTCACTCATTACCATTATCCATGTCTAGAACTTTTCATCCTCACAAAGAGAAAATCTGTACCAATTGAACAATAACTCCCCATTCTCTCCTTTCCCCTGCACCTGCTAACCTCTGTTCTTTCTGTTCCTATACATTTGTACATTCTAGGTACCTCATATAATTAGAATCTTATGATTTGTCCTTTTGTGTCTGGCTTATTTCACTTAGCATGTTTTAGAGTTCATCTGTGTTGTATCATGTGTCAGAATCGCATTCCTTTTTTTTTAAATGTCATTCCTTTTTTAAGGCTGAATAATATTCTGTTGTATGGATATACCATTTTTTATGTATCTGTTTTTCTGTTTATGGACATCTGTGTTATTTCTACCTTTTGGCTATTATAAGTAGTGCAGTGTGCTGTTATGAAAATTGGTATTGTCATCTTTTTTATTATAGCCATCATAGTAGAGTTAAAGTCTTACCTCATTGTGGTTTCGATTTGCATTTTCCTAATAATTAATGATGTTTAACATTTTTTCAGATGCTTATTGGCTATTTGTATGTCTTCTCTAGAGAAGTTTATTTTCAAATCCTATGTCTATTTATTTTTTGTTTCACATCTTTTTTATTGGTACCTATTGTTTAAACGAGTTAATGTGTTTCATTTTGACAGATTTGTACATGTACATAACATACTTTGATCATATTCGTCTTCCCTATTACCCCATATATTTTGCCTATTTTTAAATCATTTTGTCTTTTTATTGTTGAGGTGTAAGATTATTTATTCTAGATACTACAAGCCGAGCATCCCTTATCTGAAATGCTTGGTTCAGATTGCAGATTTTTGGGGGGTTTTGGAATATCTGCATATGTGTAATGAGATATGTTAGAGATGAAACCCAAGTCTAAACATGAGATTCATTAATGCTTCATATACACCTTATATGTACAGCTGGAAGGTAATTTTATACAATATTTTTAGTGTGCCTGTGTTTTAGCTATAACCCATGTGGTCAGGTGTGAAATTTTCCAATTTGTGGCATGATATTGGCCCTCAACAAGTTTCAGATTTTAAGGCATTTCAGACTTCAGAATTTTAGGTTAGGGATGTTCTACCTATACCCCCTTATTTGATAAATGCTTTGCAGAGAAGATATTTAAATGCCCATTGTTTTATTAATAAAGTAGTCACATATGCTAATGATAATCACTTGAAAAAGTATAATAAAGTATAAAAATATATGGCATTCTTAATTTCACCAGTTACAGATGACTACTGTTAATATTTCGTACATTTCCTGTCATTTGTTTTCCTAAATATGTATTTTTAAGTAATTGAAAGTATCTTTAATATATAGCTTTGTACCCTTCTAGTTTGACTTAATATCGTATCATGAGCCATTTTGACAGGACATGGGGAGGGATTCTAACATTTCCAAAGGCCCTGAGTATCTATTTCATGCCATTTTCTGGGGACGGAGCTGGGGCCACAAAGTGAACCATCCACAGTGCCTCCTCTGAAGGAATCACAGCCTGTTCTGTTAAACGCACAGATATACCAGTAATTACAACATGGAGAGAGTGGGGTTAAGACCCCCAAAATATTACATGTGCACATAGCAGAGGGTACCAGACGGGTTTATGAGTCTACCATGAAAGTAGTACAAATGGAGCTAAATTTCAAAATTAAGTGAAAAGGAATGCTTACAGCTGGGTGTGGTGGTGCATGCCTGTAATCCTAGCACTCAGGAGGCTGAGGCAGGAGGATCCCTGCAAGTTTGAGGCCAGCCTGGGCTACACAGTGAGTTACAGGCCAGCCTAAACTACATAGCGAGGCTCTGCCTCAAAAAAACCTAAAAAAGGGGTTGGGGATTTAGCTCAAGTGGTAGAGCACTTGCCTAGCAAGCACAAGGCCCAGAGTTTGATCCCCAGCACATCCCCCCCAAAAAAATGCTTATTCAAGGGATGAACTGTAGATGTAAAGCTATGGAGGCAGGAGAGATTGTGGTGTGTGTCAGGAACCATATGTAGGTGGGTGAATACCACTGAACGCTCAGTGTGTGTTTTGGGGAGGTTGGAGCAAGGCAGGTGGTAAGTCAGCAAAGGCTCAGGCAGGGTCATGATGAGGAGAATGGATTTTATCTTGATGTGAGAGGGAATACGCGGGAGGAACTGAAGCAGGGCTGAGGTAGTGAGCTGTTGGTTCACCATGGAGCAGGGACTGCAGAAGACATAGGAAGGGCCTAGGGGCATCATGGGAAGATGTAGGGTGTGACAAGGAAAGGAATCCCCAACGACTATGGAGCATGAGGCTTCCAGAATCAGAGGAAAAGCCAAAAGAAGGCTCTCTCTCCCACATGGGGCTGCTTGGGAAAAGCCTTTGGTGGCCTCAAGACCTTGAGATGTCAGAAGAGGAGAGTGTGTCCTTTGCTGCTATGGCCTCGCAAGCAGTAAAAAGCCCTCAGCTCTTCTAACGAGGCAACCCTGAGCCGGACCCATGCCCAGTGATGGCCTCTGCAAAGAAGAAGCTTTCAGCAAGGGGGAGGGTATTGCCAAAGGCCCCAGACCAGTGATCATCTTTCCTCAGAAAACATGCGTCTCACTTATGAGTTACAGCTTCCAGTAAGCCTGTTCTTAAACCTCAGATTAAGAATTCCAGTACAAGAAGTATGATTTCTTCCCTATTGCTAACTTCCAATTTAGCTAAATAATGTTTGTTGAAAAATGATGGTGTTGGCCCAAAAACTATCACTTGTAATTTCAGTAGTGATAGATCATTGAGGTTTACTGTTGTGGTACTTTATTGTCTCTGAAGGAGCTTTTTAAGAATTTTTCTTGTTTATTTGTTAGGTAAAGGTAAACTAATAAGAGATTCTTATTTTCTCTCTCTCATTTTGCTAGGAATGATCAGCGTTCCAGTTTTTCAAAGGTGAAGAATATTCATACTGATGGATTCCAGAAAGCTATACCTTTTGTAAAATCAAATTTTAGAAAATTTATTCAGAAACCTTACATGGTAACATTGGAGTTCCAAAATTTTCATTTTTGTACATTCTCCTTAAATCTATATTTTTCACATTGTTTGTCACTGTTCATTGAATTCATGTTATAAGATTCTGTTGAGGCTTACAGTTAATATTACAAAAGAAATGTTCATCTATGATTTGGTAGAATTTTGTTAGATTTATTATACTACTTTCTTATGTTTTTTTTGTTTTTTTTTGTTTTTTTTTTTTTTCGGTGCTGGGGATCGAACTCAGGGCCTTGTGCTTGCAAGGCAAGCACTCTTAACCACTGAGCTAAATTCCCAGCCCTTTCTTATGTTTTTTAAGGAATAACTTTATTAAGATAGAATTTAAGTACCTTAAAATTCTCCCATTTTAGATGTACAGTTTAGTGTTTTTTTTAAAGTAAATTTACCAAGATGTGTAACCATCGCCATAATCCAGTAATTAGGATATTTTCATTATCCAACAAGAGCCCTCATGCCTCTTCAGTTATTCCTCATTCCCACCCCGAGTCAAGCACTAATCCACTATCTTAAAGATTTGCTTTTTTATAGGGCAGCTCACAAAATGGCAGCTGTCTTCCATAAATAATGAGTAGACATAAGGAAGCCAGAGCCAGCAAAACCTGCCTCCTATAGTGTTGAGAATTTGTATTCTTCTTAAGTAGTAGGAACTCTTTAGCAGCTCATGATAATAATGGGTTTCTTTCTCTTTTGAATGCCTGAATAAGTAAGTCCATGTTTGAAAAGTCACCCACTGTTTTGTACAGGAGTGTGTTTTTTTACACTTCTCACAGATGTGAATGAAACTGGTCTCTCACAAATTAGCATGGATCATGTAAAAGAAGTATGTGAGTTCCTAAAGCTAAATCCCTGCTCTCTGCTTTGTGTTCTTAATTCTATACATTTCAGTATGTGTCTTTTGAATGGTTAAACTAGTTTTTAAAATAGACCTTACAATATATTAACCTAAGCCAGGCATGGTGGTACATGCCTGTCATCCCAGCACTCAGAAGGCTGAGGCAGGAGGATTGCTGTGAGTTCGAGGCCAGCCTGGGCTACATAGTAAGTAGCCCAGCCTGTACTACACAGTAAGGCCTTGTCTCAAAAAACAAAACAAAACAAAATATATATTAACCCATACTAATACTTTTTTCATGCAGAATTATACTATGCAGAGAAAAGATATTATTACTCAGAAATTATTTGGAGTTGAGAGAAACCCTCGAGGCTTTAAAAGACCTTTTAAGGTATTGAGTGTTATTTTTCATTTAATTCAAACTTCGGGTTTATGTTTTGCATACAATGTTGTGGTAAAAGTAAAAGCTATTTTTGTGGCATTCTTGCAAATAGTAGCTATAAACTAGTGTTTCTGGCTTATATGAGTATTTTTAGTATTTCTAATTAACTGTAATCTATTTAATTATGACCTCTTTCCTCAGGACTTGATTTTCAATGTATTAACCAGTGGAATCCCTTTATCAGATATTACCTGGAAGTACAAATACGCATAAAGAGATCCAAGTGGAGTGACTGTAGGTAGGGTGGCAGGCAAGTTCTCAGACCCTGCCTCATAATCTACGATGGAAGCGCAGGGCAGAGCGATCACGCTTTGTCCAGGATTCACAGACCGAAAGGCTCTGCCCACTGACATGCAGCCTTCGGCGGCCTTCTGCACATCAGAGAAAGATTCTGGCCCGGACGGCTTTGTTAAAGTGTATTTTATCACGAAATTCTAGTTATTTGTGCATCTATATCTGATATAAATGATAGTTTTTAATCAACCAACATTTTTTATTATCCAGATCACCTCATCCCCCAAACAAATAGAATTAAAATTATAGCACCGAGTATTGTGTTTCTCTTTCCTCTCAAAAGTTGAGATTTTTTTTAAATCTGTTTGACTGAATTTCTTTTTATGATAGAGGTCTTTTATTCATACTTTTCACTCTGTGTTGCCTCTTTCCCCTTCCCCTAAAAAAAGAAAAGGATTTGAGCTTTGTTTGGTGAAAGTAGCAGGTGGACTTGCTATAGTAATTAGCCCATTAGGAAGAAGTTAGTATGAGCAGAAAGGTAGTATAAACTGTCCCAAAACTATAGACTAGGAAGGTAGATGAGTGGTCTCTTAATACTTGCTTTTTTTTTTTTTTTCCTGGGTGCCGGAAAAGTTGTATAATGTTATATGATTGCTTAGGTCACAATTGTTTTAGCAAAATCATGTGAGGAAATAATTCTAAGTAAAGGAAGTTTTTTATTAAAATTTATTTTTGCATGAATTAGACTAAGTCAAAGCCAGATAGTAATCACCTTCTTAGATGTGTAAAAAAGGGCTATGTCAATCTCCAGGTTAGCTCTGATATAACAAGTTTGTGCAGATAGGTTTAACGAAATTATAGTATATCATTATGATTCTTTTACCTGAAATTTTATGTATCCTTAAGAAAATAATTGGAAAATAATCCTGGAGTGGGTACTTTTTTGTAAACTTATGTGCTTTCTTACATATGACATTCCCATTTCTAAAACAATCGTGAAAAGATGACTCTTTCTTCTTCTAATTACTCTTTTGTAATACAACATTTGTACATTTGTTTTGCCAATATTTCCCACGATCTGTTTTCTGTTATTAAGTACTCTGGGGATGAAACTTAAATACAATGAGCCAAAAACTAAGTTTCAAAAAGATGAGGCAGGAGGATCACAAGTTCAAGGCCAGCTTTGGCAACTTAGCAAGACCCTGTCTCAAAACGAGGTGGGGGAGGGGCTGGGAATTTAATTTAGTGCTCCCTGGGTTCAATCCCCAGTACAGTGAAAGGAAGAAAGGAAGCTGGGGAGGGAGAGAAAAGGAAAAGGAAAGGAAAAAAATGGAAAGCAACAGCAATTCCAGTGATGGCAGTGCACCTGACTAACCCCCAATCTTTTTTCCCTTCTGGCGTTGCCTTAGTTCTTGTTTAATCTAAATTTTATTTTCAGAGGGGAAACAGTATTTGAAGAGGCCTTTTATTTAATGCAGTGTAATGCAGTTGTAATGTTTGTGAACAATTATGTTGACTTCTCTAGAGGTTCACAGTATATTTAATCTTATAATAGTTTTTTTAGGAGTTATTATTGTTTAGCTCTTCATGTTGAGAAAATCTCTTTGATATCTGTGTAGGGCTATACAGGCTGATTGAGATCTTAACTTTATATAAAGTAAATATGTTCCTGTTTGTTTTTATAATTTTAGCTTCTATTTTGAGCCTTAATAGTGTACAAATAGTAAATTCCCTCCAGGCATTCCAGAAGGCACCAGATCACCCCATTTGAAGGGGACTTGGTCATACAATAGTTAAATTTGTGATTCAGGGTGTTTTTAATTCAGAGCAAATAAAGAATTTGATTTAAAGATAAAACCTCCATGCAACTTTGTCATCAAGCATTTACATATAACTAGATTACACCTTCCCTTTTTTGTTCTGTTTTGTTTTGTCTTGAGATGGGGTCTTGTGTGTTACCCAGGCTGGCCTTTAACTCCAGTACTCAAGTGATCGTGCTTCAGCCTCCCAAGTAGCTGGGACCATTGGCGCACGCCACTGCGTATTTTCCTTTTTACTGTGAGCTTTTGCTTTGCAAAATGGAGGTGAAAACAAGTCAGCTGAAAATAAAGTTTATCCTTGATAAATATTAATCTTCTGAGTAGAATTCTGATTTTATTTAAAAAGAGAATACATTTGGAAATAAATTTCATATGCAGTGGCTGCTATTTTGAAGGTAGGAGTTTGTAACTTTTATTCAGACCTTTGCCCCTGCCCAGGAAATGAACACTGGTTGAGTCTTTAACTCTGATTGGTGAGGAGAGATGGAAGAATATGACTTTGTGTTTGTGCCAGTAAAGCTAAACATCGTTTTATGTTCTTCAAACCTGGGCAGCCCTTTTCTTGGATGTCTATTGACTTCCATTGGCAAAATCAGAAACTAGCTCCCTGCCAGGTGCCCAGACTGGCATCTCCACTAAATTGTCAGCCCGTACAAGAAATGGGGTGGGTCTGTGTAATCTTTCTTTTACAGACAGTATCAGGTATGGGTTTTGTCAAATAAATTCACCACAGTTTTATAGTTAACTGTGCCTGAGAGAGCATGTTGGGTCAATGAAGTCTTATCTGTTCTACTATATCTTCTCCCGACTTCTTGGAATTAAGACTTCCAGTATATAGTTTATGCTGAACTTGTCCTGGTACAAGTTTAATTTTGCCTAGAGTTTTGCTTCATATGGTTTTGCATTTGTTTTTTAATTTTTTTTCTGGTACTAGGGATCAAACTAAGCAAGGACTCTACCACTCTACCCCTAGCCTTATGCATTTATTTATTTATTTATTTATTTATTTATTTATTTATTTATTTATTTATTTATTTATTTATTTTGGGGCGCTGGGGATCAAACTCAGGACCTTGCACTTACATTTATTTCTTATAGGAGGATTTAATTGGATGATTATGGGGAGAAATGCTTAATGCAGTCTCTTTTAGTGAGTTAGCAAGTAGCCAAGGGCGGGGGGTGGTGGTGGTGGTGGTGGTGGTGGTTGTTATTAGAGGTGTTAGGGATTGAACCCAGGGCTTTTGTACTTGGAGTTACATCCCCAGCCCTTTTTTATTTTTTATTTTGAGGCAAAGTCTTGCTATTTCACTAAGTTTTCCAGGCTGGGCTCGAACTTGTAATCCCCCTTGCCTCTGCCTCCCAGAGTAGTGGAATTACAGGTATGTACCACCATGCCTGGCTTTAAGACTTAATAGGGCAGAGATGGACTCCATGTGTGAACATTTGGGCTACTTCTCCCTTTTGTTTTAGATTATTACAGGAAGGGCCTTGGACATGCAGGCGGCCATGAAGAATGTGTGGTACAGGGACTGAGGGAGGGTGGTTTGGAGAGTTGTACAGGAAAGATTTGGAAAGGATTGTTTCATGTCTGACAAAACTGGAGCCTCTTCCTTTCCTTACCCCTAGCACTAAATTACAGGATCAATTCTTATCAGCCATTGGGAAACACAAATATTCATTGTCCTCTTGTGTCTATCATAATACTGGACAGTATGCAAGCTAAGAGTTGGTCTCAATAATTCATATCAGCTGTAATGTGGTTTTTGTCATAAAGAAGGATTTATTTGAAGGCATTGACAAGAACAAAGTTAAACCTTTTTCATCCTTAATGTCCTCCTCCCTCACTGGCATTTGATATTGTCACAATGAATCAGAAGAATAATTTTAGTTTAACAGAAGTTTTGTAAATTACATTTTTAGCATGATGAATTTCAAGAATTTATTCCAAATTCTTTTAATAGTTTAAAAGTTGGTTTTATGTTAAAAAGCTTTAAAATGATACATAAAATAGAGTAGGAAACTAGTTTGAGGGAAATGTACTATATTGCCATCATTAACCCCTTCCCTTTTAATATCTATAGTGCCTAGAATCAAAGGCAACTCTAAAAGCCAGTCATTTTTCCATGTGTTATACTGATAAAGTAGACTTGAAAACTGTAGTTTTGATAGCACTTCTTTCTTTCCTTTACAGGGTTACCTTAGAGGTGGCAGATTCCAGCCCCAATGTAAATCAGACCTGGTACAAAAGAGCTTGTACATTCAAGCTAAATATCAGCGTTTACGGTTTGCCGGTCCAAGGGGATTTATCACCAATAAATTCAGAGACAGGTCACCAAGGAAAGAAAAGGTTAGTTGGATTACAATCATTTAAAAATGTTGAGTGACTCTGAACTGCTAAGTAATCTATATTCATTAGATAAATTGGGTTTTTCATTTATCTTTAAGAAACAAATTTTTAGAGAAAGAGTTTTAAAATGTTCTTATTGCATGATAGTTAAGTAAAAACTTCAAGGAGTAAAGCTAATAGAATTGTGAGACTAATCTTAAAATGCTTTTAGCTAGTATACCTCAGATACTTTTAATATGCTGGCTGTTTGAACTTTTTACTTCGGAATTTCTGTTGTGTAGTTAATCTTTGAAATGGAAATTTAGGTAAAGACTTCTAACTAATACATTTTAGTCTTCACAATGTAAGTTATCTGAAAATATTGAGCTGACTCTACAAAATGTACATAATTACACAGGCTAGGGATTTAGCTCAGTGGTTAGAGTGCTTGCCTAGCAAGCACAAGGCCCTGAGTTCGATCCCCAGCACACACACACAAAAAAATCAAAATGTACATAATTACAAAATACACTAACTCATCTCCCCTCTTCTCATATATTTTTAATTGCGGTAAAATAGGTACAATGTAAAATTTTGCCATTTTAATCATGTTTAAGTATACAGTTCAGTAACCTTAATTACATTCACAGTGCTGTACAATCATTTCCATTATGTACTCTTAAAAATTTAATTTCTACAATAAAAATTATTTATATTTACAGTGTAAAACTTGAAGTTTGATGTATATTCATTGTGGAATGACATGCATTATACTTATTTTTTGTGGTGAGAACACTTAAAATCTACTTTCTTAGCAATTTACAACTATATAATATGTTTTATCTTCCTAATCTTCCTATCACCATCCCCCCAGCCCCTGGTAACTACCATTTTGCTCTCTACTTCTGTTCAGCTTTTCTAGGTTGTATATATGGTGAGGTCTGTGGTAATTTTCTTTCCATGCCTGGCTTATTTCACGTTAGATAATGTCTTCCAGGTATATCTACATTATCCCAAAGGTCAGGATTTTCTTCTTTTTAAAGGCCGCATAGCGTTCTCTGGTATAAATACACTACATTATCTTTATACTTTCATCCATTGATGGTTACCGAGGTTGACTCGATCATGGTAACTCTTAACAAAAAGTTTCTTTACTTGATAATTTCAGTTGCATACTGGGTTTTTTTAAATTTTAATTTTAATTTTTTTGGTTTTTCAAGGTAGGGTCTCACTATGTAGTTCAGGCTGGCCTTGAACTTGCAGCAGTCCTCCTGCTTCAGCCTCCTGAGTGCTGAGATTACAGGTGGGCACAACCACACCCAGCTGTATACTCTTTTAATTGTGGATTGATTTTATTTAAATTAGCCATGTTAGTATTTGAAAATGCAGCATAAATATGAAATAAAATTTTCTTCTACCTAATTACATTTTTTTTTTAATTTTATTTTAAACCAAGAACATGTATTGGTACATTCTACATACAATGGTCACATTCATTACATTAATTCTGTACCTATACATGATGTATCTTGGTTCTCCCCCCTCTCCCCCCCTCCCCTCTGCACCCTCCCTCCCTATTTACAGCAGGTTCATTTATCATTTTCCATATTTTCCCTTTCCCCTC